>JAOTOM010002289.1:0-97286 GCA_034440615.1 Ashinkailepas kermadecensis | reverse complement strand
CTCACTCGTTAAAACCTCGTCACGGGGATACCCTGGAACGAGCTACGGCTCACGACTTAAACGAACTAGCTGCGACTGCCGTGGGATGGGCTGCGGCGCCGTGGGATGGGCTGCGGCCGCCGTGAGATGGGCTGCGGCACCGTGGGATGGATTCGCATGCCGTGAGATGCGGGCTGCGGCTGCCGTGGGATGGGCTGCGGCTGCCGTGAGATGGGCTGGCGGCTGCCGTGAAGGATGGGCTGCGCCAACTGCCAGTAGGGTGGGCTGCAACTGCCGTGAGATGGGCTGCGGCTGCCGATGGGATGGGCTGCGGCAATGAGATGGGCTGCGCGGCTGCCGTGAGATGGGCTGCGGCTGCCGTGGGATGGGGCTGCGGCTGCCGTGAGATGGGCTGCGACTGCGCGAGATGGGCTGCGGCTGCCGTGGGATGGGCTGCGACTGCCGTGGGTGGGCTGCGCTGCCGTGGGATGGGCTGCGACTGCCGTGAGATGGAGCTGCGACTGCTGGTGAATCGGGCTGCGAGCTGTCGTGGATGGGCTGCGGCTGCCGTGAGATGTGCCGGCGACTGCTTAGTGGGATGGGCCGCGGCTGCCCCTGTGAGATGGGCTGCGACTGCCGTGGGATGGGCTGCGGCTGCCATGAGATGGGCTGCGGCTGCCGTGAGATGGGCTGCGGCTGCCGTGAGATGACTACGACTGCCGTGGGACGGATCGCGACTGCCGTGAAGGCGAGCGTCTCACGTTCGAAAACATGGAGTTGAGGGGGCTCTTAGCTCCTCTGGCTCCTGAAATGGCCGGCGAATTTCTATGAATGCGATTATGAACCGACGAGTTTAGATTTCAGGTTGTGTTTCCATTAATAAGGATGTCTTTGATGTTTGCAAAGCACTAAGCATGTCATAAGTAGACCTGCCCGTTCGCTGCCGCTATTTTGCTGCGACTGTAGCTGTCATGGTAGACGAGCGTTAATGCGGTGTGTTGGGCGACCCACGCTATGTTTCCTTCTTCCTTGGGAGCTCCTGGTTCCTTCTTTGGCAAATGACCGGTTGTTGACCGTGCGCTAACTGCAATCGTTTAAGGCTAACATCACATTTTAAGCGAAGCCAAACTGAATGTTGTCAACATCTCGTAAATTTGAATTTGACTCATTGCATGTGGAATCGGCATATTTTCTTTCCAGTTGCCAAATTATAGTTGCAGTCCGAATTCTGTTCTGGCCATATGTCAAGTCGTCGCCTTGTCTCATCGTGTCTCGACCAAATAAACTCTGTGGGCGAACGCAGAAGGTCCGCACGTAGTTGTGATTATGTGATATTATTCCTTCTGCGTTGGTGCGAAGGTTCAGTGTGCCAGCTCCCCGCCGCAAATCTTGGACGGCCGCGCTGGATGGTGCTTCAGCGCAGAGTGTTGGTGGTCGGCACGGGCCGAGCGGCCACCTCTCGCTCGCTCCGCCACTGCCGCTGCCACAGCCAGCGCGTCCACCTTGGGTGACCTCTGGCGGGACGGGGGAGGCCGACCGCTCGTCGGCGCCAGCGCCAGCGTTCACTTCAGCTGAACGGCCGCCAGCCGGTCCGGTCAGACTCTGCCGGCCGGTGTGTGTGTGTGTATGTGTGTATGTGTGTGACTGTGACTGTCTGCAGTGGGCGGCGGACGAGTCACGTCTCCTGCAGCTATTGCGGCTGCGGCGAGCCGCGGCCTGTCGAGCCGCCTCCGCCGGCCGCGGCACAGGCTGTCCGTCAGGGGCTGCCGAGCCGCCTCCGCCGGCCGCGGCACAGGCTGTCCGTCAGGGGCTGCCGAGCCGCCTCCGCCGGCCGAGGCACAGGCTGTCCGTCAGGGGTTGCCGAGCCGCCTCCGCCGGCCGCGGCACAGGCTGTCCGTCAGGGGCTGCCGAGCCGCCTCCGCAGCCGCGGCACAGGCTGTCCCGTCAGGGGCTGCCGAGCCGCCTCCGCCGGCCGCGGCACAGGCTGTCCCGTCAGGGGTTGCCGAACCGCCTCCGCCGGCCGCGGCACAGGCTGTCCCGTCAGGGGCTGCCGAGCCGCCTCCGCCGGCCGCGGCACAGGCTGTCCGTCAGGGGCTGCCGAGCCGCCTCCGCCGGCCGCGGCACAGGCTGTCCCGTCAGGGCTGCCGAGCCGCCTCCGCCGGCCGCCGCCGGCCGCCGCCGCTTCAGTCGGCCACCTGCAGCTGCGTGACGTCACGGCGGCGCCGATAAGCATCGACGCCGGCCTCCGTGCTGGGAGCGCGGCGGTGGCCCTGGTGGCGCCGCCAGCACCGCGGCGGCGGGGTAACGACCGGGGTGCACGGCCGACCGGTCAGCGTGGCCGGCCGCCGCCGCCGCCTGGACAGCCAGCCGCCGTCCAGGCGGAGGTGCCACATCACGCTCAGGCTGGCCGCCACATCACGCGCTGTGAAAGCCTGCAGCCGCCCAGGGAAATCGGCCGGGCGGCTCGGGGAGGTGGTGCCCCGCTCCGCTCTAGCACGTCACCCGCGTGGATTAGCGACGGGATCCGGCAGGAGGCTGGACTCCCGCGACTAGGCTGAGTTCGTTTGAGTTTTTTTTAGAGGGGAGGGGCTGTAGGTGCAAAGGCAGCGTACCGGCCTGTGAATGCGAAAGGTTAGGCGGTGACTATTCTCGTCCTTGAGGCGCTAATTTCAACATCACCTCTCAGCTCTCGACAGGGTTCAGTGCGACACACTGGCCACACCGAACGGCAGCGTCTGTACGCGTCGCGAACCAAGCCAAGGCCCCTTCAGCGGTGACAGCCAGCCAGGCCGGCCGCCGCCGCCGTCCGCGGAAAACATGGCGGCCGCCCGCGCCGGCAGCCACAGCGGCGCGTGACGTCACCGGGCAGACAGCTGGCCGATCGAGCGGCTGCGGCCGGCGCGCCAGACGGCCACCGAGGCGGAGGAACGCCTGGCGGGCGGCCGGCCGCCGCCGCCCACCAGCCGCCCGCCGCCGCGACGAGCGGTGACGCAGCCCGCGCGCCCGGGCGACTGCCGCTACGGAGAGTCTGCAGCTGTTCGGGCGACCGCGGCCACGACTGCTCGGCGGCCGACTGTCGGGCCGGCTGGGGCTGCTGACCTTCGCGCGCCCAGCTGCCGGCCGCTGCTGTCGGCAAGCTGGTGGACAGGGGTGGCCGCCCGCCCAGCTGCCGGCAGACAGGAGGCCGGCCGGCCGGGCTGCTGCCGGCGGCTCGTTTGTCGATGAAACTGACTACTTGGGTAGATCGCCAGAGAAATTGGTGATGCAAATTGCAAAGTGTGGCGTTGTCACTCGGAGTGCACCATCAAAGCAGGTGAAGGAATGAAAAATTTAGGCAAGGTCGGCGCTGTAGCTATCCGATCTGGTATGCTGACCCAAAATGTCTGCAATGGTACATTATCTACTCACTGTTGGCTGGGTATTTGGATTGGAGAGGCTGCACCGTGTCATAGGCTGTGGCCCTTACACTGTGACCCAGGTAATGAATGCCCTTACACCGTGTCGATGCCGTTCCTGCGGCTGGGCGTGGTCGTGGGCGGTGCCCTTGTGACCGCGAGGTGGTGGGCTCGATTCCCATCGCGGGGAGCTTTCGCGGTCCGGCCAGCGCGAGCGGTGCACCGCGTTTCACCCACTCCCTATGCAGCTAACCGGAGCGTCATGCATTGCTGATCACGCAGCCCCCGGGGAGTCGGCATATGTGCAGTTGTGGTGACCACGCCCGACAGTGTAGTCCTCAGTGTTGCTGACGAATCAACGCACCCGGTGATCGACATCGGGTCGGCGTCGCCGTGAGCAGTGAAGCTTCAATGTTTGAGGGCGTGAAGTATCCGGCCAGGAGCTGCGAAATCTCCAGTCGTGGGTCTGTGATTCCAAATGCTAGAGCAGGACATCCTGATAGTAGGGAGGTGGAGTTCCTCGTCTGCAGGCGGTGAAATCTACCGTGATAAGATGGCGAAACTATACGTCTTGTCGTGGCGGAGTTCCGAGTCATGAGGCGGTGTAGTTTGTCGGCAGGAGTCGTTGAAGTTTTTCGTTAGGAGGCGGTGGAGTTCCTCGTCACGGTACGGTGGAGGTGGGGTTACCCGTCAGAAGTCGGTGGGATTCCATGACGAGGAGGTGAAGATCTCCTTCACGGGCAATCAGATCTGCTCCCGCTCCACCACCCTGTCCTGAACTTCGCCGCCCGCTATGCGAGCACCAACCACGCCCGAGTGCAAAGCGGCGCAAATACACAGCGGGCCCTGTCGTCCAAGCCAAGACCGGCTGTGCGGACTGATTGGCTGCCCTGCAGCTGATGCTAGCCTGACGGGGCGGGGCACCGGCGCGGTCGGTTCCACTGGCATCAGGTCCGGATGCCGACGCTGACGCTGACGCCGACGCCGACGGGTTCGACACAGGCCCGGCTGATAACAGCGCAAACGAACCACCGACAGATGGGCGGCTCTCAAGAAAGCCGATCGTCGACGTTACGGGCGGCTCGCGACAGGACTTCCAGTCGAGGTTACGGGCGGCTCTCGACGGGGCTCCCAGTCGACGTTACGGGCGGCTCTCGACAGGGCTCCCAGTCGAGGTTACGGGCGGCTCTCGACAGGGCTCCCAGTCGAGGTTACGGGCGGCTCTCGACAGAGCTCCCAGTCGACGTTACGGGCGGCTCTCGACAGGGTTCCCAGTCGAGGTTACGGGTTGCTATCTGACTGCAGGCATCCTGTGTCACATAGTGAGTGACTGGTTTCTTGGGGTGGTAAGGTGCGACAGCGACCTTTTGGTCGCCTGTGTCACATAGTGAGTGACTGGTCTTGGGGTGGTTAGGTGCGCCGGCGACCTTTTGATCGCCTGTGTCACATAGTGAGTGACTGGTCTTGGGGTGGTTAGGTGCGACAGCGACCTTTTGATCGCCTGTGTCACATAGTGAGTGACTGGTCTTGGGGGTGGTTAGGTGCGACAGTGACCTTTTGATCGCCTGTGTCACATAGTGAGTGACTGATCTTGGGGTGGTAAGGTGCGCCAGCGACCTTTTGATCGCCTGTGTCACATAGTGAGTGACTGGTCTTGGGGTGGTTAGGTGCGACAGCGACCTTTTGGTCGCCTGTGTCACATAGTGAGTGACTGGTCTTGGGGTGGTTAGGTGCGACAGTGACCTTTTGATCGCCTGTGTCACATAGTGAGTGACTGGTCTTGGGGTGGTAAGGTGCGCCAGCGACCTTTTGATCGCCTGTGTCACATAGTGAGTGACTGGTCTTGGGGTGGTTAGGTGCGACAGTGACCTTTTGATCGCCTGTGTCACATAGTGAGTGACTGGTCTTGGGGTGGTTAGGTGCGCCAGCGACCTTTGATCGCCTGTGTCACATAGTGAGTGACTGGTCTTGGGGTGGTTAGGTGCGCCAGCGACCTTTTGATCGCCTGTGTCACATAGTGAGTGACTGGTCTTGGGGTGGTTAGGTGCGACAGTGACCTTTTGATCGCCTGTGTCACATAGTGAGTGACTGGTCTTGGGGTGGTTAGGTGCGCCAGCGACCTTTTGATCGCCTGTGTCACATAGTGAGTGACTGGTCTTGGGGTGGTTAGGTGCGACAGCGACCTTTTGATCGCCTGTGTCACATAGTGAGTGACTGGTCTTGGGGTGGTTAGGTGCGACAGTGACCTTTTGATCGCCTGTGTCACATAGTGAGTGACTGGTCTTGGGGTGGTTAGGTGCGCCAGCGACCTTTTGATCGCCTGTGTCACATAGTGAGTGACTGGTTTTGGGGTGGTAAGGTGCGCCAGCGACCTTTTGATCGCCTGTGTCACATAGTGAGTGACTGGTCTTGGGGTGGTTAGGTGCGCCAGCGACCTTTTGATCGCCTGTGTCACATAGTGAGTGACTGGTCTTGGGGTGGTTAGGTGCGACAGTGACCTTTTGATCGCCTGTGTCACATAGTGAATGACTGGTCTTGGGGTGGTTAGGTGCGCCAGTGACCTTTTGATCGCCTGTGTCACATAGTGAGTGACTGGTCTTGGGGTGGTAAGGTGCGCCAGCGACCTTTTGATCGCCTGTGTCACATAGTGAGTGACTGGTCTTGGGGTGGTTAGGTGCGCCAGCGACCTTTTGATCGCCTGTGTCACATAGTGAGTGACTGGTCTTGGGGTGGTAAGGTGCGCCAGCGACCTTTTGATCGCCTGTGTCACATAGTGAGTGACTGGTCTTGGGGTGGTTAGGTGCGCCAGCGACCTTTCGTTGCCATTCACAAACACAAGTCGGTGCAGCCGCTTAGTGTTCGGAAACACAGTCGCTTAGTGTTCGGAAACACAGTCGCTTAGTGTTCGGAAACATAGTCGCTTAGTGTTCGGAAACACAGTCGCTTAGTGTTCGGAAACACAGTCGCTTAGTGTTCGGAAACACAGTCGCTTAGTGTTCGGAAACACAGTCGCTTAGTGTCAAACACAGTCGCTTAGTGTTCCAGTCCTGTGTGAACAAGTCGCTTAGTGTTCGGAAACACAGTCGCTTAGTGTTCGGAAACACAGTCGCTTAGTGTTCGGAAACACAGTCGCTTAGTGTTCGGAAACACAGTCGCTTAGTGTTCGGAAACACAGTCGCTTAGTGTTCGGAAACACAGTCGCTTAGTGTTCGGAAACACAGTCGCTTAGTGTTCGGAAACACAGTCGCTTAGTGTTCGGAAACACAGTCGCTTAGTGTTCGGAAACACAGTCGCTTAGTGTTCGGAAACACAGTCGCTTAGTGTTCGGAAACACAGTCGCTTAGTGTTCGGAAACACAGTCGCTTAGTGTTCGGAAACTGACCGTGCGTTCCATCCTATTGTGAAATGTGAGTTTGCACAAAAGCATGAAACATACATGGCTGTGGCAGTCGGTAGGTTTATACAGTGGGGTCAGGTGCGGTCAATATAGTTGAACATTGTACGAACCCCGGACCGAGCAGTACAGATAATTACAGCAGGTGTGGTCCAGGTGCCATTGAATAGAGCCATTGAATAGGGCTATCGACTAGGACCATTGACTAGGACCATGCTTCGGCTATTGACGGCACCCTGAATGAACGATGTGTGGCAGTCCTCCCTGTTCTGTGGACCAACATTACGACGAGTTTATCTGTCCTTGTGATTGGGGATCCTCAAAACGGAACATCGAGGTAGCAAATTTTGAGACTCGCGAGAGTGGCGACTTTAATACAGTGGCTGACATTACCAAAGTGTGTGGGGGGGAGGGGAGGGGAGGGGGGTATGTCGTCGTGAAGGGTATTATGAGGGGTAGGGGGTAGAGGAGTAAGCCGTTGTGCCGATGGCTGGAGCATGTTTGGCTTTGGATCATGCCTCGTGTTTGACTTTCCCCAGACTGCTCTGCACGACAGACTGCTCTGAATGCTCTGTGCTCTGAGCTCTGAGTGCTCTGAGTGCTCTGAGTTCCCTGTGGACAAAGTGTCGCTGCGTGGAGGGCCACTGAGCTTGTCGTAAAATGACTGGGCTTCTTCTTGATTTTTTGCTGATAAGGCCGGCGTTAGGCTTAGAGCTCAGATACGTCACCTGCCCACGTGCTCAATATCCGAGCTTATTTGTGTGGCATTGACAACACCAAAAGTGGCGTACACTCAGCCCGGGACCATCGATGGAGGCCATTTCACCTCTGAGGTTGGCAGAGTACTAGTCTGCTGTGTCGGCCGACCCCGTTGAGAGGTGATCGTCTGCCAGTGTCAAGCTTGAGACGGCCTGGGTATCGAATTAGTTGGTGCACAGCTACCGGCAGGACGGTGGACGTTGAGATCAGGCAATTCGCTACAATGGCACGACTGCGTGTGCAGACGATCAAGACGGATTAGTATCGGTCCGATAGCGGCGGGAAGTTGGCACCTCTAGTACTCACGAAGACATTTCTACGTACGCGTTGGCGTGGAAGACCATAGCGCCCCAAGTTCCCCAACTCATTCTCGTTTTCGTTCTTCGCTGCCGTGATATTCGTTTGCTGCGTGAGGGTCCTTTTCCAAATTCACCGCCTCGGTATGGGTATGCAATATGCGTAGGTATGGGCTTTAATCCCGACTGAACTCTTGAAACCCCTCCATGCGCTGGCACATGCTCGCAAATAAACTCTCCCCAAAACTGGAGGACAGCTGTTCCTCTGAAGCGGGCATATAGTATGTTCAGGTTTCCTGACCCACGGGTCGGGCCGGCATCAGACGGCACGTGTTCCACTGCTCTGCCGTTGTGCCGTACTCTCGTGTCGGACCGGCATCAGTCGGCACGTGTTCCACTGCTCTGCCGTTGTACCGTACTCTCGTGTCGGGCCGGCATCAGTCGGCACGTGTTCCACTGTAGGCCTTCGTGCCGTACTCACGGGTCGGACCGGCATCAGACGGCACGTGTTCCACTGTAGGCCTTCGTGCCGTACTCACGGGTCGGACCGGCATCAGACGGCACGTGTTCCACTGTAGGCCTTCGTGCCGTACTCACGGGTCGGACCGGCATCAGACGGCACGTGTTCCACTGTAGGCCTTCGTGCCGTACTCCAGACGGCACGTGTTCCACTGTAGGCCTTCGTGCCGTACTCACGGGTCGGACCGGCATCAGACGGCACGTGTTCCACTGTAGGCCTTCGTGCCGTACTCACGGGTCGGACCGGCATCAGACGGCACGTGTTCCACTGTAGGCCTTCGGCCCCGGACATTATGCCGACAGGTGTTAGTTTTCACCGCGGAGCCGTCGACACAGATTGTCCGCAATGACATCCAGAGTCCACCTGCTGAGGGTCTGATGTAACCTCCCCACCGAGAGCCTGATGTGGCCCTCCGAACTGCCCGCTGATATCCTCACCTCCCCACTGAGAGCCGCACGTGGCCTCACTGACGGCCTGATGTGACATCCCCACTAAGAGCCTGACGTGACCTCCCCACTGAGGAACTGACGTGACCTCCCCACTGATAGCCTGACGTGACCTCCCCACTGAGGTACTGGCGTGTTCCTCCCACGGACTTCCCCAATAAGTTGATGACGCCCACCGAGACCCTGATGACCCTGGTAGCCTGCCGCCCACACAGATGCTCGCGCAGCAAGGAGCCTTGTTGCGCCGGGCTTGCCGTTATACCTCCATACTATTTTGTCCGATTCTCTGTGTGGTCTCGAGCGGTCGACAGGTTCATAGGCTTGCATAATCAATCATATATGTTTTCCACGAACGCGCTATCACTACGCGCAGACTGTTAGCTTTCGGGCGAATGCTATTTTGGTCCATCAATATTTTGATTGTAGGCGAATATCGGAATGCAAAAGGCCAGGTGGTGAATAGTCAACGATTTGGTTGAGGGCCTAGACATCAAACATGTTGCATCGTAGTGTGTTTCAATCGAGTGAGAACAAGTCCAAATGTCGATTCAATGAATGATAGTTGACTTAATTTAACTCGATGGAACTGCTAATCGGCCAAATTACAGTTGGCGAAGATATCGACTAATCTTATGTTCAATGATTTATGCATGAATTGGGTAAACTTTTACCTCGTCAAGCATTTGATGTTTCATTGTAATTTCCATTAATAGAATGTCACTTCATGGAAATATAACTTCATTGGCGGTTATTTGCGGGGCATGTTGCATCCTTGCATGCAAATTGAAATGTTCATTCAACTAAACCGTAATAGGACATTGATTCATATGTCAGTTCATCGAATCTAACGCTAGCTGACTGCAGACTGATAGAGGTGGCGGATGGCGAATTGCCGACAGTGGGATTTGTCCACTGATCAGCTGATGGGTGTGAACGGGTTGAGGTGCCAATCGGCCGAGCGACAACCGATGAGAAGGTTGACTCATTCGAAGGTTGATTGCGGAAGCGAGAGGGCGTGACGACGGCAATGCGACCGGGTGTTGGGCGTTCACGACGCGAGTTGCGCGGACGTGCATCACTGGGAGTCACTGAGGACTCAAACTGTGAGGATGGAGCGGACGAGGACGACCATGACGGTGGAGGCGGAGGCGAGGCGACGCCGCACCGGCACATGCCGCGGCTGTTCTCCGCCTTGGGAGAGAGCAGGGATGGAGGGCTGAGGTGCAGCACGACACGGGACGCCCTCGCTCGCGATGGCATGCACGCCAGGGCACCAGTTGGCGCTGTGTGCTCTATCGATCTGCCAGCTGTAGTGCGGCATCGATGGCTATGCGCCGCCTCCGCCAGCCCCCGCCGCTCTGGTGGCCGGCATGTGGCGTGACTCAGCTCCCGCCGCTGTTGCCTCCACAACGGTGGTCGCCAATGGTACAATTTCCAGCGATGGTCAGTTTAGCTGCATTCCAGAGGTGTTCCAAGGTTAGCCATAAGTTTTCCTGATATCAGGGATTGCATTAGATCAGGCCGTAAGTCGGCCTGGTCCGCACCAGGTCCAGCGTCGAGTTTTGCGACCGGACGGCCCGCGACAGCTGTTGCGGCAGCTGTTGCGGCAGCTGTTGCGGCAGCTGGGTGTGTGCCAGTGCGACGATCGTGGTCGCAGGCGACGCTCAGTGGTGACCTGATGTGTCGGCCGCCCTCTGTCACTCCGCCGACCCCGCCGGCCGGCCTGTGCGTCGTCCGGGCTACTCGCAAACAGTGCGATTGCACGTGGTGATATCGATAAAACGTGCGGGCGTGTCGCGTATGGGAGGCCCTTGTGCCGTTGAAAAGGTGGCCGCTTCTGTTTGCTGGTTGTCCGTGGAGTCGTTTTGTTCAGGTTTGCGCACGTGACGCTTCGTTGTGGGTGGCTGTCTCAGCTGGCCGTGCAGTCGTTTCCATGCCCGAAAACCGAACGGTCGTGACCCGTCGCCCTTGAAAAATCGACGTGGTAGATCGGCAACGTTACAGAACTCTCGTCGTACACAGGGCCCATCCTCTTCCAGATGCATGGCGTACGGCTGAGACGCGACCTTTGACCTGCCGTCTCGGTCTTCAGGAGCGTCGGCGCCGTATCTGACGCGGAGGAGTGGTGTGGGCGCGATAACGGCGCGCTATCGGTCGGGCTCGTGCGGCGGCGGCGGCGGCGGCGCGCTGACGGCCCCTCTGTTCGCAGGCGCGTCGACATGGCCGACAGCGGCGTGCCGTCGGCACCGACGGCCGGCGTCGGCGCCGACGAATCGTCGGAAGCTCCGCTCGAGCCTGGGTCGGCGGCCGAGGCGGCGGTCGATGCGGCCGAGGCGGCCGCGGCCGCCGCAGACGCGTCCGACCCGGAGGCCAGCGAGCTCGAGTCGGACGAGGCGCAGCTCGACTCGGCCGACTCTGAGCCGCCGGAGCCGACCGACGGCGGCGGCGCCGCGCTGCCAGCCTGCAAGCTCAAGCGCAACTACTACTGCAAGGTGTGCTCCTACAGCACGACCAACCCGCGCGAGTTTCTTTACCACCAGAAGGAGGTGCACCGGGCGCGGCTGCAGATCAACGAGTGCCCGCAGTGCGTGTACGCGTCGCGCTGCAAGATCAAGCTGAACCGCCACGTGCGCATGGTGCACTACGAGAACGCCGCCAAGCCGGCCGACTCGCCCAACAAGTCCGCCGCCAAGATCGCCGCCGCGTCGCCAGCGAAAGAGGAAGACGAAGACGAGGAGGAGGACGTCATCGAGGAGGACGATGTGGAAGAGGACAAAAAGTCGTCGGAGAAGGATTTGGACGACATGGAGGAGGCGCTCGTTCAGGAGGACGACGCGAAAGTCATGATGCGGCGCCCGCCGAAAAGCGCCAAGACTCTTGGCGACTGCGAGCTGAGGCAAAAGTTCTACCGCTGCTCAAAGTGCCAGTACATGACGCACATCAAGTCGCGCTTCACCAAGCACGTCAAGTACCACTCGATGCCAATGATCAAGTGCGAGCTGTGCGAGTTTCGCACGCCGTACAAATGGAACATGGACCGCCACATGAAGAACCACAGCGGCAACGGCCAGTTCCGCTGCATCCAGTGCAGCTTCTCGGCGCACATCAAGCAGAGCTTGACGGTGCACATCCAGAACCACCACCTGCCCGCCGAGCGCGTGCTGCAGAAGCTGCGAGCCAAGTGCAACGTGGGCGGCTCTGACGTCATGGATGACCGGCCGGCCGAGATCGAGGAGCTGGACGAGGAGGAGATGCTGCGCCTCGAGCGCGAGGAGGAGTCGGAAGACGACGAGGAGGAGGTCAAAGTCGTGAAGGAGACGCCGCCCAAGGCGAAGGCGAAGGTGAAGGTAACGGCGCGGAAGACGCAGCCGACCGGCCGCAGCGGAGCCGGCGCCGAGGCAAGCGAGCGGCACGACTTCGAGAACGACTTCGTGCACCCCGACGACGTGGTGGAGCGCAACGGTCGCATCTACATCAAGGACCTCAAGTGCTCCGTGTGCAGCTACAAAACGCTGTACGAGAAGGATCTGCAGCGACACGAGTACTCGCAGCACGGCGTCGTGCGCAACGGCCAGGTGCCACCGGTGCTGAGCCTGCCGCGCGCGACCGCGGCGACCATGGCGGCCGTCGTGTCGACGCCGCGACCGACGGCGGCCACCCTCCTGCTGGCCGCCGGCGACCGGGGGGCCAAGCAGAGACGGCCGCCGCCCAGTCTGATCCCGATCCCGAGCGCGCCGTCGCGCCCGGACGGCGACGACGAGCGCGCCGACGCCCAGTCGCCCGAGGCGCTGGAGATGGCCGAGCGCGCCGAGCGCGCCGCCGAGGAGTTCCTGTCGGCGCAGCCGAGCGACGCGGCGCCGCGCTCCGTGCTCGACCGGCTCTTCAGCAAGAAGATGGCGTCGGCCGGCGGCGGCAGCGGCGACGCCAAGCCGGACGTCAAGCCGTCTGAGTCGGTGGCCGGCCGGCCGCAGACGGCGTCGCGCACGACGCGCTGCCAGTTCTGCCGACACCGCTGCAAGACCACCGACGACCTGCGCACGCACGAGAAGACGTGTCCGAGTCGCGAGATGCCGGCGACCGACGCCGGCGCGGCGGCCGACAAGAAGGTGTTCGTGTGGAACTCGGTGACGGCTGGCGACGGCGACGACGAGGGGGTCGATGCCGTCGTGGACCGGAAGCCGGCGTCGGAGGCCGCCGGGGACGACGACGGAGACGGCGACAGCGTGCCGCCCGCCGCTAACGGCGAGCACGCGACGCGCGCTCGCGGCCCCGCGTCAGAGAGCGACGCACCAGCCAAACTGGTGACTCGCCGCGTCTTCAAGTGCCCCAGCTGCACGTTCTGGGCCACGACGGCGTCGCGCTTCCACGTGCACCTGGTCGGCCACATGAACATGAAGCCGTACGAGTGCTCCGAGTGCGGCTACCGCTCCAACTGGCGCTGGGACATCACCAAGCACATCAAGCTCAAGTCGGTCAAGGACCGCAGCCACACGCGCGCCAAGCTCTTCATCAACGACGGCGGCAGCACGCGCGACTACGACAAGTACGACGTCTACCTCGAGTACATGGAGGTGGAGGAGGGCCTGCAGTGCAAGCCGCAGGTGAGCTCCACGCCGCGCAAGCGGGCGCGCTCCTCGTCCAGCTCGCCAGTGAGCACGCGCCGCGCGCCGCAGCTGCCGCGACCGGCGCGACCGCCGCTGCCGGTGCGGCCGGGCTTCGCCGTGCCGCCCAACGTGACCATCACGTCGCAGTTTGGCGGCGTGTCGCACTCGCTGTACGACCCGCCGCTGATCGGCAACCCGCCGCTGGCGCGCATGCCGATGCCGCCGCGACTCACGCGCGCGCCCATGGGGCCGACGCGCGGCCCGCCGCCGGCCGTCTTCCGGCCGGTGGCCTTCAAGCAGCCGGTGCTGGAGCTGCGCTACCCGGTGCGCGGCATGCTGCTGCAGAACGTGCGCCTGTCGGCCGGCGTGCCGCTGGTGCGACCGCTGGCGCCGCGGCCGCCGCCGCCGCCGCCCAGCCTCGAGTCGCTCAAGCGCATGGACCCCGCGCTGGCCGCCATGGGCATCACCGATGAGAACACGGCCATCGTCATGCCGGAGCCGCCGCCGGACGCCGCCGCCGGAGCCGCTGCCGCCGAAGCCGGCGCGGACGGCTCCGAAAGCGCCTCAGACGTGGCGGACGGCTCGGCGGCTGCGGGAGACGTGAAGAAGCCGACTGTTTGGCGATGCAAGAAATGCAACTTCAAGTAAGTCGCCCGAAATAGCTTGCAGCTGGCATACGACACCGTTGTCGATTGACGCCCTGTTGGCTGTGCTCGCGATGTTACACATCACGGTTGACAGACACGGGTGCTTTCAGACGGAGGTTGTTGTACTGGTAGCGATCTCGACTAACGGGCGTATTTTTCACAATTTGCTTACACTCTTCTCACGTGTAGTACGATCGGTGGCGAAAATCGTGGCCAACGGGGTGAGACGCATCCAATGTCGACAATGTTTGAAGTGTAATCGAGGACGTTCTCCGTGTTTAAGTGTTGTCTGTTGGGTACTGGTGGATTTCTGAGAGGAACGTGGACCAGGGCTGTCTCAAGTTCCGTACAGCTAAGGCAGATGCAATCTTTCCTCGTCGATTTTGGTTTTCTCTGCAACGCAGATTGTGGCAGCCAGACTTACAGGCTCCCAGTTTTATTTGGCCATCGAGTGTAAAACTATTATTGGGTTGCTTCTGGGATGGCTACAGCTCGGGAAATGTTCTGGTATGCGCAATAATTACCAATGTGAAATTATATTTGCCTGGTCGATGACGGTCCGCGGGCTAACTATCTTTTATGGCTATCCGCTGATCAGTGAAAACTCCGGTGACCGCTGTCCTGCGTGGTAGTGGATGCTGCGGGCCAGGGCCGCAGCCAGGATATACTCAAAGGGTGACAAAAATATCATGTTACCGATATTTCTTTCGGCGCAGCGAAAAGAAATTATAGTTTGGCGTAGCGCGAATCCCATAATTTCTTCCCTGATCTAGTATTCGTTTTTGTGAGGGGCGGGTCCCGGGCCCCCTCGGCTGCGCCACTGTTGCGGGCCTGTAAGTTGCAGGCTATTCAGTCACACATTCGTATCTGCGTATAAGAGCCGGGATGTTTCGCCTTCACAGGTTTCCCTGCATCACCGGACACGCAGCCACCTAGACCACACCACAGAAAGGCCATGTATAATTGGCGTCACGAATAGCTTAGCGGTCAGGCTGGGCTGCCTGGCACCTGAATATCCTGCATATATATATATATATATATATATATATTTATCTCCCATCACACCCAGGTAACATTGTTGTCACAAATCACTTGGCAGTTAGGCTGAACGTCTTGGCACCTGAATATCCTGCATAGGCATACTGTTTCCTACCACACCTATACCTAAGCAGGATATTCAGGAACCAGGATGCCCGCCCAGCTTGACTGCCAAGCTATTTGTGACGACAATAGTACATATCCGCACGTGACCGTCATACACCGATGTGGCGCTCGTGTCTCCCGTCTCGCTGAGACTGTGTTGTGCGCGCATCAGCCGGCCAGTTCACCAGCAGCGGCGTTTCCGCAGGCACAAGGATCGCCGCATGATGCTGGCTCACGTGGCCAAGCACACCAACAGGGAGAAATTCAACTGCGGCCACTGCGGAAAGCCGTCCAATTGGCAGAGCGTGATCCGGGTAACTACGGCGTCCGCGGAGACACCTGGTGGCGGCGACTCTAACCAGCCTGTGGGCCGCTCTCTGGTGGTGTGCTAACCGTCCACAGCGCTCCGGGTCGCGGTAACCAACTCATCGGCGACGCGAGTCGTTTTATGGCCATCCGGTGGCGCCCGATTACCGTGAATTCTGGTCTTCACCGCCGGGTGGACTGGTCCTTCACCCGGGCCGGATCAAATTGCGTTCGGATGCCGATTGCACAGCTGAAGGTCCACCTGTGATGTCCATAAAACGACGCGCTGCCGCCTGTCTCACCTGGTCGGGCTGTCGGTTGCTCGTGTTGCGCATGTGGCGGTGGTGGCGGCGGCGGCGGTTCTCTGGAGGCGGCTTTCTCTCTGTCTCCGTAGGCACGCGGACCGGGAGCTGGTGCGCTCGCACTACCGCTCCCACAGCGCCCCCTACTCGTGCGGACACTGCGGACAGGCGTCCAAATGGAAACACGTGCTGCAGGTGTGTGCGCGTGCCGTCGTACCTGTGTCTTGAGCAAGACGTTTCAGGCAAGGCGTTCCCGATATTTATCAGCAAACCCGGAGGAGGGTCCTACAATTCTGAGATTGAATAAGGAAGAAGACAAATTAGCATTTGTAGGGTACCAAACCAGGGGTACCCCCGATCCCCCGATTCCGGACCCCCCCAGATCCATCGGGGATCTCCAGCCAGGTCTTGAGGCTTGACACTGCTGTCGTACTTCCACTCAGAAGTGATCGACTGATATTTTACGGTCGAGGGATGCAATGCTTAGCCAGTAATGGCCTGGCTTCGACCTGGGATTTCGATCAACTCGAAGTCTGCGACTTATGCCACGCTAACTAGGCGCAAATTGTGTTTCTTCTTCACCGCACAGATTTAGTTAGTATGAGAAGAAGCGCGAGCCTCGAGAAAATCTGCAATAGAGATTTCTCGTGACATAGTTACTCTAAAATATACCTACGATTTTGAACTAAATAAATATGTATGCGACCAGGCTTTGATAATTTTACAATCCTTGCTCGTTAGGTAGGTGGAATGAACCATTTTTTTAGTCTAGCTGCAGAAGGAGGGCTTTCTCTAGATATTTAAACCTCGTTGGGATACGTTGAAAATGAGTACTGGAACTCAGAGATAATACGCCAACTAACTTTTAAATTTTGATATGCTTAATACCGGCTTTGAGCATTGTACCTCGTTACCAAGGGCGCCATTTTACAAATGCTGATGGGGCCAGTGCACTGGGCCCTTCAGTCATTAATCAATGATTCAATCATTGTGTTGTAATATTATTGTGGATGTAATAACACTAATAACAACCCAGATTGGGTTGTTGAGTATGTCAATATGACCCAAGTTAGGTTGTAATAGTATTGTGGATGCAATATTGCCCAGGTTGGATTGCATTATTATTGTGGATGGAATATGACCCAAGTTTAGTTCTGATATTATTGTGGATGTAATATGACCCAAGTTTGGTTGTGATATTATTGTAGATGCAATATGACCCAAGTTGGGTTAACGCACCCGGTAGCATTGTCAAGCAACGAATCGTGATATTCTTGCATATCACAATTGGTGCAATTCGCTATTGCCATTGTGACGCTGGAACAAAACATTTTCACTGCGTAAATAAGAAATGTCTATTTGGCGAATGAAAAGAACGAAGATATGACATAACATTGGGTGGCACAGTATCAGAAATAACATGGTGCCACAGAATAAATACCTTTGCATTTTGTTCCTTTCTATTTTCCGAGTTGAGGAAACCACAAAACTACCCAGCCTCTACAAAGGTCGCAAATATTTTGCTCGCCATCAGCAATAGATGTTTCATTTTCTGTCCTTGAATACTGGTTGATGGCTCCACTGGTGCACCCATGGGAGGGGCTGAAATGGTTATGCCCCGTTCCTTGTCTTGCAGATTGTTGATCAATTTGAGAAATTATGTTAATTTTCCCGAAGATCAGTTGCTTTTGCAAAGAACAGCATGATCCATATATTTCAGGGTATCCTAGCAATCATGGGCTCCGCCACAAGGGGGGGAGGGGGCAGGGGATGGAGGGGAGGTATCCCCTCAACCGTCAGATTGAGGGATTATACCCCCAATAACTGTCTGGCGTATGGTCTAATATTTCTGCATGAACAGTGTATGTTGCAGATGGACGTGATAGACATGTTCCTTCATGTGCAGTTCTTCCATCGCTCTGTCAAATATGCCAACAAATGTCGGCCTTGTTGATGCTAAAAAATATGTTGATCCACCACGCCTACCATGTGTCATTTGTTGGGATCCTAGCGCGAGTTTTAGCGACCTCGGCACGTTTTTTGGGTCCAACAAACTTTGGAGACACTTGGCGCGATTTTTGAGGGCCCTGGGTGATTTTCCTGATCCGGATTGTTTCTTTTTCGTTGCCCGGGCTTCATTTTTTTGGGAGTCCAGATGAGACTTTTGGGACTCCGGTGCGACCAGTCGAACCCCTAGCGCGATTTTCAGTGGTCCGAGCGCGACATTTTTGGTCCCCCAGGCTCAGTGCGATTTTAGGGGCCCGGCCAGACCTTTTGGGTATCCCATCCTGATTTTCAAAGATCCCTGCACGACTTTGGGAGCCCAGCATGATTTTAGGAGCCCAGGTGGGAACTTTTAAGGCCCCCAGCGTGATTTTCAGGGCCCAGCAGGTCTTTTTGGACCCTAGCGTCATTTTCAGTGGTCCGGCGAGACTCCTTGGCCCCCAGCGAGATTTCCAGGTACCCCGGCACCTTTTGGGGCACACAGCGTGACTTTCAGGGGCCTGGCACGACCTTTGGGGCCCACAACATGATTTTTAGGAGCCGCGGTCCGACTTTTTTGGAGCCATTACCGCGATTTTCGGGGGCCCGGCGCAACTTTTTGGGGCCCGAGCGGTATTTTCAGTTATCCCGGTCACCGATTTGTTGGAGCCCCTAGAGTCATCTTTAGGGGTCCGTGAGCGTTTTTTGGCCCACATGTGATTTTCAGGGTTCCGGTGCGATTTTTTTGGGGCCCAGCGGTATTTTTAAGGGACCCGGCGCAATTTTTCCGAGAACCTCGGCGCGGTTCTTCACAACCTTTCAGGGTGGGACAACTGCTCCCTTTGCCCCTCTCAGGACACCACTGATGGCAACACAATATTTTTATTTGTGTTGCATCGGCAATACCAAAAGTACACAACCCTCCATCCCTGCTGCCTCCTGTTAACCTAAGTAAATTTTGATTAAAACGTGGAATCATGCGATTTTTGCTTACAATCGGTCCAAATGAATGTACACCGGTTCGGGCCCTCGAAAACAAGTGTTATGACTGCGCTTTTACATCGGAGTTCAATGTATCTATTAGAAGAACGAAATATGGGAGTATTTGCTTAATCTAGATTGAAATCACGGGTCATTGAAGTCTGCAATTATCTCGACTTTTGCCCTCCAATTTCCTTTACGCACGTTGCCATGACGACCAACACGCTTGTCAGCTGATTTCGCGACTCCACCCACAGCAGAAACGTTTCGCCGAGCATTCCGCTGAAGGTTTTTTCGCGGAGCAAAGCCGTCGACATCGGTAGCACGGGCTTTGCAGGTCTGGGATTCGAATCTCCTCTGAAAGGAGTTGATATGTAGTTGAAATTTGGTAGGTATATCCCCTTACACTTGGAGGGACTTGGTCCCTCTTTGCCCGCTGCACTGGTCTGCATGGGGTGTGAGATGCGGTGAACGTCAGAATTTCGATACATGTGTGCTTTCAGGTATTTGGTGAATTTTAGGATTTTTTTTCCAATGCAATGTTGATAACGTGGTCAGCATGACATGACAACTCATTTCTTCTGCAAATGCTTACTTTTCAATGCGAAGGCAAATTAATACCTAAAGAGGGGCTTTCAATTCGGCATTTTTTAGCATAAAAGTAATGCTAAAAAATTGACAACCTAAACTAGCCCAATGACTCATATTGATATCAGAAAACATATTCTTTTCAAAATGTGGAAAATTTAAGTTTCCTAAAAAATTGTCATTAGACAAAACCAAGCATAACCTAGCCTAACCAAACCAAGCCTAACCTGTTCTTGAGGAATACAAATAATCAATTTTTGGGGAGAAGATTTCAAAGTTTTGTATTGAAAAAATCCGGCTAAAAAAAACACCTAGCCTAACGTAACCTAACCAAACCGAACCAGACAAAACTAAACCAAACCAAACCAAACCAAACCAAACCAAACCAAACCAAACCAAACCAAACCAAACCAAACCAAACCAAACCAAACCAAACCAAACCAAACCAAACCTAACCCATTTGCTTGTCTCATTGAGGTAAAATGTGGATAAAACTTGTGTGGTGAATATCTACAATAATACCCGAATTTTCGTGGCACACAGAACAGTTTTTTGGTCGATCCTTTCCGGTCAACGTCATAGGGTTAATTATATATTTTCGGATTTAGTGGGGCACTTTACCCTGGTGCTTCCTCCGTTCCTCCGCCTACCACGGCGAGCCAGGGCTAAAACCCAGCTCCGATTAGAAGTGGAGAAGACGAGCGCAAACAGGACACAATGAAGCAGGCTGGTAAGCAGAATTTTACGATGGGTTCGCAGGCTCATCTGGGTTGGTGTCATGATTAAGCATTTGAGGGGGGATAAAGTAGGAAAATGTAGGCGTTTGGTCAAAATCTCAATTCAGTCTCTAACATAGACTAATTAAGCCTATACGTAAACCGAGCAAAAAGTCTGAAAGAAAACCAGAAATTCTGGGGTCACGTGGAGGATCCGAGACCCCCAGATCAAGATCCTCCTCACTCCCACGATAGATTTGACAGCCACTGCCTTTCCATATTTTTTTTCGTAACATTATCGTTCTTGATAACATGCAACACATGCTCAAGTTGAGAACGTGCCATTCATAGGCGGCATATCGGGGAGGAGAACATCCTACAGCACTGTGCCCCTCTCGACCCCGATAATTTCACGTTGATCCTACGGATATAATCTACCCGAAAACTTCCCGGTACTCCCCCTTAAATTGAGACATTCCGTCACCTACGATGCCATTCCATGTGTAATGCATGTCCCTAAACATCAATTCATCATAAAGTGTAATACAAACCTGTCTAAGAGTGCGCGGGTGCGGATGGTTATTGAGGATGGCTCATTTTCAGTGTAGTTGTACTCAATTCGTTTATTTAACAAAGGCACAATGAAGAAATTGAATTCACTATGAATCTTATTCTTGCTAATATATCCAGCTCATTCTTTCGATACATGAGTTGTTATTAATTAAATGGATAAATTTAATTTCTTCAAGTGAATAAGGTAGATGCATTCAAGCGAGGCATTTTGTATTCCTTCAAATTCATGAATTTGCCCTTGAAGTCAATGAATTTCATTCATCCAAATGGAGTTCATTCAATGACACAGGTATTCCTTCATTCAAATCAAGGAATTTCATTTATTCAAGTAGGAACATTCATTGGTCCAGATGCGTGAGCTCCACTTTTTTAACCGAGCTTCGTCTATTCAATGCATACATTAAGTTCATTTGTTTCAATGGATTACTCCTTCATTTATGAAAGGAATTGTCATTCACGGAGGGTTTTCGTTCATTTGCTGAAGGAACTTTTCACTCACTGAAGGAATTTCATTCATTCACTGGATAGCAATTTTGAGCTTCGATGTAAGAGTAGGAAATTATTCTTATAAGGATATTACAAGAGCGGGAAGTTAAAGTAGGAAGACGTGACATACGATGTCAAAACGCATGATTTTCCAGCCAAAGGTCTAGTGTATCGTCACATCAATGGTGGAGACACGAATTTCCCATGTATCATTTCCTGGGCACCATTCTCCACCCAACTGTGGAAAGGTTTGAACGCCTGGCCGGATGGTGGAATGACCCACCCGTCCTGCCTCTGAGTGGGAGCGATGTCGGAGTTGCCAGTATAGCGAACCAAATTCGAATCCAAGCATCTCCCTGGTCTATTTCTCTGTAGACACACACCCCACTAGAACTCCGACAAACGTTGTTCTGTGTGGTAATGTGCTTAATTCACCAATTCTGAACTTCTGGCCGGGTGAGGAGCAAAATGTAGGTGCACAAAATACGTTCGACACTGGTGCGCCCGAAATCTTCGTAAATGACGATTCCAATGCCAATAAAGGTGGCGTGTCCTTGGGCTTTCTTTCCACTGGTTTAGAACCACATTTTAGCAAACATCTTATAAAAAGTATGCATTTCGAAAGCGATGGTGTAAAAGTAAACCAGAAAAACGCACATATGCTTCTGGAAAGTTTATTTATGCAGCATTTGTCTGCAGCTTAATCACCGAGGATTTCACACCGATGCTCCCCACTCTCCTGAAGTTCGCAAGTCCTCATGAGCACTTGTGAAGGGAAGAAAATGTTTTCGTTTAGTGTGGAGAAGCCTGAAAACATTCACGCAAACTGGCCCCAAGATATACTTTTCCTGAAGGCTAAGTTTAAGTTGGCTGTTGAAATTCGCCGGAATTGCATGGAAAACGCCATTTCTGTTATTGACAATGCAGCAGCTTACTCAATCGAAGCCCCCGCATGTATTTGTATGGTCATGCGCAATGATGGGTCAATGACCTTAGCCTGTGTGGCGACTAATGACCTCAATGACCCTGGACCGCCCAATGGTGCACCCATTGGGTGGTCAAGTGAGTGTGGTCGCTCCCGATTTGCTTAACCTCTCGGTGGAACCAAGCGTCTGTTTGGTGTGTTTGCTCTTGAAATTCGTTATGCTATTGCTCAATTGCTTCATTTATAAATATGGTAACTATTATAACTATTAATATTATAACTATTTGTTCCGTAGTTTTTAATACTTATATTGAACCCTCCGAAATCGTCTTTTTCTTTAGCTTTCCTTCACCCTCTCCTAAGCTACTTTCCGCGTCATGATAAGATCATGGTAATTTGACTGAAGATGTGCAGCCAGTGTATCATATGTGTTGTCCCTGTGTTCTGTCTGATTCTTTCTCTTCAGCATTACCTGTCAACAATGTGAATCCCCTTCGCGTTGTGCTGCTCTCATCCGTGCCTCCTACAAGCCTGGAGCGATTGCTTGAAGTGTGCACTCTGAGCTACATGGGGCGAAAAATAGTGATAAATGCCGCTAGCAAAGTAACTATGCAATGAGACAAGTGGAAACAATGGGTTTTAACCCGGAGCTCAACATGTGGAGGTAGGCACTACAGTGAAAATTAACTTTGCATTTCTTACGGCAAAAAGTCAAGTAAATATTCAACAAATGTTACGCAGATTGTTTCCCTGCGTGTTCTTTTGATGATCTAGTTGTCTGAATATTTTACATTGCAAACAACATGTATGGTCACGCCGCCGCAATGTCCACCGATTTCGCCAACGGTCGCTTGGCTCGCAGCTCAGACACGAGTGTAGGCGCCCGCTCGGTTGCCGAGCGATGCACACTGCAGTGCCGTCCATAACCCCGTCACCGGTGCGACACAGCGACACTGCCGCATGAAGCACAATGGCAACATTTCGGTGGTTGAAAACACGACCGAGTCGGAGGGCGGCGATCCGAAGGAGGCGGTCAAGCCCGGCTCTGACGTCACCATCTCGGTGGTCAACAAACAGGGCGACAACGGTGAGTGCTTTCGAGTAGTCCCAGCACTGCCTGTCCGCCGTCCTGTTTTGCGTTGCGGTTGAATGCAATGCATGCACCAATCGATTTGCCGTTCGTCCACCAGGCGTTCCTGTGACAGGCATTTGCGTCGTGCTGCACGCGTGCTGTGTTGCGCGCGTGTCGTGTTGCGTGCGTGTCGTGTTGCGCGCGTGCTGTGTTGCGCTGACGTCCGACCACTGCCGCCTGCAGCCGCCGGCGGTGCGTCGTTCCGGTGCGACATATGCTCCTACACGTGCGCCAATACGGACGAGACGATATCGGCGCACATGCAGCACCACACGCCGCAGCCGGGAGCCACCTTCAAGTGCATGTTCTGCCCCTACTACGTGGCCAGCAAGAAGTGGGTCATGGTGGCTGCAAGAGCAGCGTGAATGCGATAGGTGGCATGGCGCGTTCTCCGTGCCTTACTGTTGTAACGTCCCGCAAATCCACCCGGGGCTGTCTGCAGAGCGGACGCAATGGTAGCGCTGTCGTCGTGTTAAGCGATTGCGCCACCATGCGTGGAGAGGACAATTTTATATCCGCATCTTAGACCAGTTTCCGAGGCTCCTCTCGTCAGAGAGTAGCCTCTGGTGCTGATATGCCGTCCTCTGTCACCGAGAGAACTCCGACAAGCATTGCTTTAGTGGTGATCAGCCAAATGAGCAATCACGGCACTTTTGAGCCGGTTGAGATGCAAACTTTATAATAAAAAAACGCGATTGTGACGATGGCGAACCATAGCGGCCACAGCGTAACCGTTGCGATCTGAAGCTCAGCTACGGCGCGGTAGTGGGTGCAATGTGGCCATAGTCGACGCGCCCTAAAGCCCAAATAACTAACTCGGGGCCGTCGCGGTTGTGATCTGCAGCTGGGCTACGGTGCGGTCTCGGGGCCGCTGATGCTGCCAGGGCTATGGGGCGAGCGTGTTCTCCGGTCAATGTCATGCTGTCCGTGATCCTGACGAGTGGCATCACTGCTGGAAACCTGCACAGACTCCAACTGCCTCCCCCTCTCTCCCCACCAGCGGCCATCTTCGCTGCCAGATGCCCCCTGCAGGCCGTCCGTGTCTATGAGTCCGCTTGCATTGTCGCTGTAAAGAGTGGCCATTTCACGACATTCAGCCTGAAACCAAGCTGGGTGTCGCGCGGCAATTGACGTTTCTCCCCTGAAAATGGCGGGACCATCATGTCGAAGGGAATGCATGTCGAAGTGAATAAGGATGCAACAGGAAGAGCAAAGGCGCAAAATAATCCCTCCTGGTGGCGTGATGAGAAGCATGGAGCTATCTCTGAACATTATGTGGAAGCACTGTTTGTTGTATTGGTGTGGCCCGCCCCACCCTCTCGTACACCACGTCCACAAGACATGTCCGCCGGCGCGGCCTGACTGCCTGCACGTGCCCGCGCGCACTGTCACGTGACTTTGGCCGGCAGGGCGCTGTGTGATCACATGATCCTGCACGGCGTGACGTCACCAGCGCAGCTGTTGTCGCAGAAGGCGCGCGAGAGCACGGGCGACCTGGCGACTTCGCCCGCCACTTCCCAGCAGGTATGGCCGGGGACGGTCGGCGACAGCGGCGCCCGTGAACCGAGCGTCGTCGGTTCGAGACTCGGTCGCGTATGCGGTGTTTTCGGCTCCGGCTGCCGATTGCAGTAGATTGTTTGGAGTTTGACAGTAAATTCGCTGGGGAGGGAACGGGACGGAGTTCGTATCTCAACGATGCTGAGCTTGTCGAGATTAGGCCCATGAGGTCGCATCGGAAGAACAACTTCAAATCTGGTTTTGTTCTCTCACTTCGCAGATAGTTGGTCCACTCCCGGGTAGATATCACTAAACGTCAGATGTTGGCGGCCATTGCGTCGGCCAGTTGCGTTTGTGTGTTGGCGCCAACGTGTTGGCGCGAGGCCATGCGGTGACGTGAGACGGTATGGTACGGTGTACGACAATGGTTGACACGCTGCTGGCATAAGCTGGTTAGTACCACGGACCTGGCAAAAACATTTGCTGTCAAGACACACCAACCTTGCACAGGATACCATGGCAGGTTTGTAATTCTGGAACCGGAGAACCTCCGGATTCCAGATGTATACTACATATAATATATAAGACCACCCAGTAAGGTGGTCCGCTGCGGGATTAGCAGTTTTTGCCAGTAATTGGTTTCTGCTGGTTAATACCACTGGCATAGCAAACAATTGTTTTTCTCAACAGTTTCCCTGTCCCATGTACGACGTTCGGTGTCACGACTCCTGGTAGCCCTCAAGTGACGTCACGCCCGTCTGGCGCCCGCAGCAGCAGGAGCCGCTGGAGTTCGTGCGCGCCGGCCCGGCGGAGACGCAGAGCGCCAACAAGCCGTTCCGCTGCGCGCACTGTCCGTACGCCACCGACCAGAAGACGCCGTTCCTGCAGCACCGGCAGCAGCACGTGCCGCGCGGCGTGCCGTTCCGCTGTCCCGCCTGCAGCTTCAGCGCGGCCCAGCGCAGCCAGCTGGTGCAGCACGCGCGCCTGCACGGGCTGCAGCCGGCGGCGGCGGGCACCGACAGGCCGCGCCGGTCCCTGCTGAAGCCGGAGCGCAGCACGGTGGCCGGGCCGACGCTGCGCGACGCCGACACCCGGCTGCTGGCCGAGGTGCCGCTGGTGTGGGTGTCGCGCGGCGGCAAGTTCTTCAAGATGTTCAAGTGCCGCCAGTGCCCGCACGTGAACCTGCGCAAGAGCAACATCCAGGACCACGAGAAGATGCACACGGACCGCGACCTGGCCGGCTACGCGCACCGCTGCACCAAGTGCAACTACGTGTGCATCAACGCGGGCGTGCTGTCGGGCCACCTGAAGGTGCACACCTACTGGCTGGGCAAGATCCACGCCGTGGTGGACATGCGCAGCAGCGACGAGCAGCAGCTGCGCCAGATCCTGGGCGAGGACGCCGCCGCCGACGTGGAGGTGGTCGTCGATAAGACGGTGGCGGCGCCGCTGCCGGCGTCGACGCCGACGACGAGCGCGGCGCCGGCGGCCGGCGCTCAGCCCGACCGGATCCTCTACTTTTGCCAGCACTGCCCGGCGCGCTTCTTCCACGACAACGAGATCAAGATCCACTCGCGCTTCCACGGCATGAACCTGCCGTTCACGTGCCAGAAGTGTAGCTACACGGCGCGCCAGCACCCGCACCTGTTGGCTCACCTGAAGGTGCACTCCGAGGAGTACCGGGAGCGGACGCGCTCGCTGCTCGTCATCTACACGTGCTCGCCTGACCACCCGCCGCGCGGCGCGCCGCAGCCGCCCACGGCTGTTCCGCAGACTATGCTTACCACCCCGCCGGCGGTCAAGAAGCCACCAGCCACGCCGCCTCCAATGGCCGCTGCTGCCCTTCCTGTCGCTGGTCTGCACCCGCCGCAGCAGCAGCCGCCACATCAGCCGCTACAACAGCCGCTACAGCAGCCGCTACAGCAGCCGCTACAGCAGCAGCAGCAGCTGTCGCCGCAGACGACGACGCCGTCGCCGTCGCCGTCGCCGCACGCCAAGCCGTCCAAGGTGAAGCGGTTCGCGTGCGCCAAATGTCCGGCGCGCTTCGTGAAGGACGCCACGCTCAAGTACCACCTGTCGCTGCACGGCAGCTCCGGGCCGTTCCGCTGCGACCGCTGCA
This sequence comes from Ashinkailepas kermadecensis, assembly GCA_034440615.1. Taxonomy (NCBI): domain Eukaryota; kingdom Metazoa; phylum Arthropoda; class Thecostraca; family Neolepadidae; genus Ashinkailepas; species Ashinkailepas kermadecensis. The sequence goes on along the minus strand of JAOTOM010002289.1, from coordinate 70,495 downwards.
ACTACGCCGTCAAGACGTACGGCAACCTGGTGCAGCACCTGAACCTGCACAGCCAGGCCGACCCGGCAGGTACCTGTCCGCCACCTGCTGTATCGCTGCTGCATTGTGTGTGTTGAGTGTGGTGGTTGTCAGTGTTCCGTGTGGTCTTTTCGCGTAGGCTTGATCCAGTAGGTTTGGCAGGGCCGAGACCCCTATAGCGCCAGCTGTCGGCGGAATATATTTGTGCTGTGGTGAGTTAAAAGACAAGTACTCAACGTTTGTTTTTGGTGAAGGGAAAGCACTCAGGGTGGGGACTACAGCCAAGACCCTTTGGGTGTGCGTGTCGGAGAGTGATTTCGTGTGATTTGGTATTGAATCACCACCCGCATTGATCGTTAATTGAGCCTGCTACAGTAGTGGCTCACAGCCTGATCTGAACTCGCTCGTGTTGCCGCAGGCATCACCGGCAGTCGCCGCTACTCGCCGGAGGCCGACCTGGCGCGGATGCGCGCTCCCGCCGGCGACCTCTTCCCCATGTCGGGCGTCGACCTGCTCAAGCGCAAGCTCGACTACGAGAAGGAGCACCTGGGCAGCCTCAAGGAGGATAGCATTCCGTCCAGCAAGGTGATGCGCTTCGCGCCGGCCGCCATGGACCCGAGCAGTCCGTACTACGCCGAGCGCGCCGGCAACCCGGACTTCGCGTACCCGACCATCCTGGACCGGTACGGCCGCGAGCGCGAGAAGCGCTACAAGTGCCGCAAGTGTCCGTCGGCGTTCGAGAAGCGCGAGCAGTACGTGAAGCACGTCAGCCTGCACAGCGTGCAGAGCAAGTACACGTGCACGGTGTGCGACTACTCGGTCAAGTACTACCCCAACTTCTGCAACCACATGAAGCGACACGGCATGCAGCCGCCGCCGGCCGAGCAGGCGGCCAGCGCGCTCGTGTCCGGCGGCGAGTCGCGCGCCGCATCGCCCAGCCAGGCCGGCGGCGAGCCGGCCGGCCGGCAGCCGGCACGCGCCGTCTACACCGGCCCGCCCGAGCTGACCACGCTGGAGCGGCAGCAGCTGGTGCTGCAGCGCGTGCGCGAGGAGCAGGACGCCCTCAAAGGTCGGTAGTGGGGGGATGGGTAGGGTGAGGCGGGATGAGGTCGCTCGCGTCGGTCGGTGGTGGAGGCGCAGGCTCGGGTGAGGGGAAAGCGAGTTGGAGCAAATGAAAGAGCAGCCTTTCATTCATCTGCAGATAATCGGGATATCGAGTGAGTTGATCCTCAACAGTGTATAGTCAATAGGTCAGTGTGATGCCCTCAAAGGTCGGTGGAGGATGCTGAGTGCATATTAATGGATATGAAGGTAACCAGATGGTAACACAGGAGGCGGTTAGCTAGTAGCAGCGCTCAAATAACGGTTTTTCTTTAGTTGTGAGATGTCAAGACAGATGCAGTAGGATGTAAGAATTCGCCATGGACATAATGTGATGTGAAATACCTGTTATGTCTTTCAAACTCAATTTTGACCCAAGCGCTCGCTCATGTTTACACCCTCTTGTGGACAATGCCTGTGTTTATAACTGGGATTGTATAACAGACCACATTATAGGTGATCCATTTATCTGTAATTACGTTACGAGTGTTTCTGCCTATCCGTTATGGTGAACATAACTATGGTACTTATAAACGAGAAACTGTAAGAGGCGAGGCATGTAGACTTCGTAAAAACGCATCGAGAAGCAAGATATCGATGCTTTTTTTGGAAGGATGTTGATTCAGTGTTCAGGAAGTGGTATATTCTACCCTATTTCACGAATAGTTTATAACTGGCTATGTAGGACCGTGCCTAATCACTGGAATCACTGACTAGGAGTGTAGGGCCGTGCCTGGGTTAATTGAGGAGAGAATAACTAGAGGGTAGCCCAGGAGGCTGATAGCTGGCGATGTAGGACCGTGTCCGGGTTAATGGAAGAAAGCGTGATCTCTGAGGAACCATGGTAGCTTGGTGTACTGAATAGACACGCAGGGCAAATTCTACACACGCGACACTGAAGCTTTTTACGTGGCTCCCACTACCCTGAAAGACACTGGACTGAGATCTGGTGGTCCATAGCTGCTTGGTTTGGTAAGTTTGGCTGCAGGAAGTAATTATTGTGAATAGGATGCTAGTGTGTGGTAAGGGATGCAACAGCTGACAGGCCTGCAACCCGCGCCACAACACCGAGTGGATATCTCCGCTGACAGCAGGAACTGGAAGCTAACAGTGAATAACCTGCTTCGCCGGACCCCTCCCAAAATTGCTCGCCATTGGGACCAAGACGGTTTAATAAAAGAAGCAGTTTTATCCATTTGAATTGCCAGTGCAGTGCATATTTCAAATTCCTGCCATTGGTCTGACGGGTGCCGTTAGCCTATCATGTCTGAAATTGGAGCTTTGCGTCTGCTCTTTGACATCTTTCTTCTGACGTCCGCTATCTGACATCTTCGCTCTGACCCCGTGTCCTGGAATTCATCTTTCGTAGAGTGGAGGGTAGCCGGCGGGGACATCGAAACACCTGATGACGTGGGTGATTTTCAGGGCCCATCGACTGCAGTGGTCATGCAGCACCTGATGACGTCGAGACAATTTAGCAATATGATAGGAAAAAGTGCGGACAAAAGATGACATTCACAGACGAACACCACGTCTGCTGGCGTAATTGTGACGGCACAGATGCAGGAACCAATCATGGTGATGAGTAACAGTCACTGCAGTTGTATACCGTAAAGTTCGATGGAATTAAACGAAGAATATCAAAACCCTGTCCGCAGGAGGTCGAAACAAGCTGCTGATAGGTGTCGTTTCCCACGTGCATGTGGGAATTCCAGGCGATTGCTCTGACCGCTGTGCCGGGCCGCCAGCAGAGGACTCGTCCGAGCTGCCGCGCAAGGTGCACTGGTGCGAGCTGTGCCCGTACGCCAACGTGCGGCGCGACACGACCGAGAACCACCGGTGGCGCCACCAGTTCTACGGCAGCCGCGGCGGCTTCCGCTGCCGCTACTGCGACTACGCGGCGCAGCAGTCGCACCTGCTGCGCGAGCACCACAAGATGCACTTCCGGCCGTGCAAGTACATCCGGGTGGAGTCGTTCACCCAGCTGGTGGAGCTGGAGGTGTTCATGAAGGAGGTCAACGTGGACGAGGACGACAAGGTGCGTGTCGGCGCTGGTGGAATGGAGCGCGGTGCGATCGGGTCATCTAGGAGTAGCATTATTTTCTTGTGTTATTGTTTTATATGGTTTTATTTCTTGTCTTATTATTATTTACTTGTATTCCATTTTCACGTGCTGAGTGAGGTTTGTAGAATGTATTGTCTGTTCGGTGGGTGACATTAAGCATGCATGCCCAGGGTTGGATTGATATTTCCGAATCCTGCATCTGCGGAGGTTAATTTTTGGGCCATGCTATTTCGAGAAGATAGCTTTCTTTTCGTATGTCATATCAGATATCTCCTTTTGTACTTTCCAGTGGGTTTTTCACATTTTTATCGAAGAGCAATACTAATTCAGTCATTGTGAAACAGCACGACTCATCCTGCCAGCGAGAAATAGGAGAGGTTCATTTTCGGGAGAGGATAATGTTCTGGATGACAGAAGGTCAGAGCCTATATTTGTTCCCAACCCTGCTCGTGTTTCATTGTGTGTATTGGATCGTGTGAATCTATTCCTAGTATACGATTCGTGGTATCTTCTATTCATGCATCCAGGTTAGATGTACCAAAAATATAATGTAAGTCCCTTAATTGTAGTCATCTGTTACGAGAAGTGGAAACCCGTAAGACTGCTCAATATTCCTTCACCAGCTCCGTAGCTGATTTGGAATCTCGGATGAAATTCCTTTATGAATGAAGTTTATGCCTTTTTAGCTTTGTAAGTTCGAGTAGTGTGCCTGACGCTTGAGTAGTGAGCCTGGGATGTGGGATACAGACAGCCTGGGATACAGACCCATGTAATTTTGGTGTATTATTCATCTATGTATTCGATACCGGAGATAGAATGTGTGTGATTAGTGTCGCTACCAGAGCAGACCTTCCCAGACCCTGATAGCATGTGGCCATCCGGATATTCTACAAAAATTGTTTTATTGAACTGATGGCCCCGATATATTTTACACAATCTGAGGTTGAGAACTCAGTATTTGCCGCCAATCGCCCATGATCCGCTGCATCGCAATCCAGGCCTTACCTCTGGTTTAACCTTGATCTACGCTTCCTAAATATTTGGCCCGCTTAAACGAACCTATTTTCTGATGGCTTTTGATGTGTTTCTGACTCAGCGGCCTGCGGCTGACCTGCTCACATACATAGTATAAGTCCGACATACTTGACATACTTCTGACCTATCCAATCTACCGAACTTACCTCGCACCCACCTGACCCATCTCGGGTGCCTGCCCCGTCCCCACCGCAGCTTGTTCGACCCGCCCCTGACCCGCCGCCGCCGACGTCGGCAGGAGAACCTGGAGGAGACGTTCGAGGACGTGGACGTGTCGACGCACGACGTGCTGTTCACGGCCGCCGAGTGCGACCCGACCGCCGCCGGCGCCGACGCCGACGCCGTGCTCATCGACATGGCCACCGGCGAGTTTGTGGCCGACCGACGGGCCGGCCCGGCGGCCGCCGGCGACGCCAGCCCGCCGCGCGCCGCCGCCGACAAGCCGGACGAGGCGGCCGGGCCGGCGGACAGCGACTCGGACAGCGAGGCGGCCGCCTCGCCGGCCGCCTCGCAGCAGCCGGTCAAGCTCGACGCCTGGGGGAAGCGGATCGCGGCCGACGACGCGGACGGCGCCGATTCGGACGGCGTCGAGGCCGACGGAGTGCGCGGCGGCTGTGCGGGTGAGGAGCACGGCGATGGCGGTGCCGGTGTGGCGGCGAGCGAGGCCGCCGAGCACCAGTTCGTGGTCGACGCCGCGATGGAGGAGGCGGCCTCTGCCGAGGCGGCCGCCGCCGTGCTCGCGCTGGAGGCGGCGGAGACGATGGGCGGCGCGCTAGACGATGCCGACGAGATGCCTCCCGAGGAGAGTGGACTTCCCGATCTGGGTGATCATGAGGATCACGAGGATCACGAGGATCGTGAGGCTCTTGAGCATCACGAGGCTCTTGGGGATCATGAGGACCATGAGGTTCTTGAGCATCATGAGGTTCTTGATGATCATGAGGAGCATGAGGATCACGAAGATCATGATGATCACGAAGCGCAAGAACAAGATCCGATCGATCAGAACAACGAAGACACTACCGCAGACTAGTTGCACCGGGACGAAAGGTTAACGGCCATGGGAAGATGCGAGCTTAACATTTGTCGCACTGTGGTATACCGGCCATTTGTGTGGGTCGCGACTTGCGCCATCTGTAAAGATGACAACACGACGGTGTGTTTGTGTGTGTGCATGTGCGGGTTTGTGTGTGTGCGCGTGTGTGTGCGTACGCGCGATCGTGCAGGCGACTGAGCGGGCGAGCTGTCACGGTGTACCTGCCTCGATGGCATGGTGTGATATGTGCGGGGTGACGATGGCCTCCAAGGCAGGCGCCGTGTCACGTGATCATGGGGGGGGAAGTCAGCTGTAGACAGGATGCGTGGTGGGATGACGAGGCCTCCACGGCCGGCACCACGTCACGTGATCACTCGGGGCGGCGCAGGCGGCCGGATCTGTGATACTAGACACAGCAGCACATGGGCCGCCTCGGCGATGTCGCTGTTCACGCACCGGAACGGGTCCGCGCGGCACGTGATGCCCCTCCGGCGACTGTGTGGACGACCCGGTCGACGGCGGTGCGGACGGGGCTTCGGCTTAGTTTCAGATTTCACACCAAAGATGTGTCCCGCCGCTGGGCGATTATCATTTTGTGTTCGTGTTTTGTGAGTGCTGACACGATGGCCACCGGCTCGCGCCGAATATATGCTTATCCAGTAGATGTTCGCTTTTGGCGCCGGCGATTGCGCTACGGAGCTGGCGGAGCCATGGTTTTACGCCGTCGAGTGGGCTCCGGTGGTGTTGGCCCAGTCGCATTCCGTCAGCAATGCGACGGGTAAGCACGGCAATTCCAAAGCGGAAAGGACATTGTCGCATGCGCGCTATTGATAGAACTCGTAGAGCTGCGGTCGTGCGGGCGCTCTGGAAATACACGTCCGATGGTGCCATATCTGACGTGACTTCATTTCCGTGGTGATGCCATCATTTGGTGTTCACACTCGACAGGCAGAATGATGGGCGCTACATGACCGATGTAGTCGATGCGCCCTAAAGCCCTAATAACTAACTAACTAACAGGCAGAATGGGTGTGGATTTGGTCAGCCTGCTACCAGATGGTGAGTCGGCCTAGAAGAACCGTGGAGTCGGCGGCTTCGGGAGTAAGATGCGCGTTGAGTTAATGCGCTGGAGGTTGGAGGTGTGCTGTGTGTGTGTGTGTGTGTGTGTGTGAAGATGGCGCGAGTTTGTAGTTTGTTTGACATTGAAAACCTAATGTTTCTGCCTTCATTCGACATTTATTATTGCAGCATACGGACACATGGTATGCTGTGAGTGTTCTGTTGCAATTGGTGCAGTAGGGTCGTAGTTGTTTCTCCATGATGTAAGAATGAGGTAGTTGTGTATGCCCTATGCGTAAGCGTGCCATGATTTGTTCATGTTGTGTGCATTGATAATGGTGTCCCAATGTTGGTAGTTTCTGTTTGTTGTGTGGAGCATCGATGGAGAAGTGCGAAAATCATTCGTGAGGCTCGGAGTGCTTCCGATTTCGTTAGAATGGCCCACCTCATGGGGTCCCACGTTAAAATGGTAAGACATTGGTGTGCAGACAGGGCAAAGATGGTGAGGCCGGTGCCAGACGAAAAACATAGAAATCTCGACCACCGGTGTGGAGTAGCGAGTGCTGTTCGTGTTAAACATATTTGTTTTGTGAGTTGAGGGCTTGTATGCACGGGAAGTAGTCTGATTGCAGCAGCGAGTCCACACAGTTTCGATCAGGTGGTACTTGTTCTGGAGGGGCACCGTTTCTCCGGAGAGTTTCTGCTGGGCGGCGCCTTTGCTACTGTGAGGGGCGCCACTGGCTGGATAGCTTGTTGAGCAGGGGGGGGGCAGGGGGGACTGTGATTGGTCGAAGTGCCTTTGGACTTGAAGTTTGACCTGACATATCCTTGTTTCAAAATGTTACTCGATGGTTCGCCATGGGCTATCGCTTGATAGTGGATCTGGGTAGGCTTTGGTGAGAAGGAAAACAAATTGAGGCGACCGAAGGAATCAGGTTAACTTTTAACCGTCGAGATTTCTAATTATCAACTTTCCAATACCGCACGACAGGCGATGTTGAATGACATCAATTTTCTGCAAATAGAAGCCATGGCGACGAAACGAGAGGCCGTCACGCCTAACAAGTGTCGGATCTGTTAAGACATTATTTACGTAATAAAATGTTCTAACATTTCTAGGAAATGCCATGCTTATGCAAAATGTCGGCAAAAGTCGGCCTCTTGTGGGTTAGCTCCTTTGGCACCCTGGATCCGATCCTGCGTCCGTGAACTCGAGAAATGTACATAGGTATACCTAGGTATGTACCAAGACGGCTCACAGTTGTAAAAATGCAAACAAAGATTTCCAAATGCGCAAAATATAGTGAGCGAAATCCGATGACTACCTCTTCAGCAGATGCCTGCGTTGTCCTTGGCCCCATCCCCCAAATTGTTTCTATAACGACACCCATGTAGGTGAGTGATGGATGGCTTGGCATGAGCTGACCTCACCGCTCGTGCCACGGTCATGCAATGCTGAACACACCAGTTCCCGTCTGATCACTGAGGTTAAGGGAGAGGGTAAATGCGCTACAACAGTCACCCTCACCAATCTGGGCGACGCTATATGACTCAACGGTCGACGTGTCGTAAAAACCAATAACTAACTAACTAACTGAGGTTAAGCAGCATCGGGCCCGGTTAGCACTTGGATGGGACCGGTTAGTACTTGGACCGCCTCGGAACACCGAGTGTCGTTATCACGCTTTTCCTGCTCACGGGGTTTGGGAGGGAGCCGGCGGCGGATTGCATCGATTAGAGATCGGCGAACCAATGTGTCGGCCTACGTCACTGCTATAATGTAATTCGCCACCGTTGTTAAGAATTATAACCTAGCGAAGATATGCCATATAGTGGTTACATCTTCGAGGCATAGGTGGCGCTGTGGCGTATTGGAGCCGTGTGGTGTACGTGACTCGAAGGCGGTTTTTACGGCGTTGGCCGGGCGTTAACCTCGGGCGGTGAGGGGGAGGCGCTGGCCGGCAGTGGAAGTCGAAGTGGCATTCCAAAGGGCTGTGTGGGCTTGATCAGCAGCATTCTGAGTGTGGCCTTGATTAGCGGCCTTCTGAGTGTGGGCTTGATTAGCGGCCTTCTGAGTGTGGCCTTGATTAGTGGCCTTCTGAGTGTGGGCTTGATTAGCGGCTTTCTGGGTGTGGCCTTGATTAGCGGCCTTCTGGGAGTGTTGATTCTAGTTGTATATTGATTATTGCGATAGCAAGGACCGGCCAATACAGCTCACGTCAAGAAGCATCTCTTAATATAACAGAGACACAGAAGAATCTGTAACAACCGTGATTGTAAGCCACCCACACCGCCAGGTTTTTCTCCAGTGATCGTTCATAATCACGGGTATCGTGGACGCTCTCCAAAGTTTTTTTTCACTGGTGCTTAAGCATCTTGGAGCGAACACCATGGAAATTATAAATTGCCCCCTCCCCCAATATTGTCACGGCGAAAAGCTGTTTTTCAACGTTTTGTTCGCTCCTTGCCCAGGTAGTAGGTACCTTCCTTCTGGGTAGGTATCGACATCAGTTATGTGGGGAAAACGGGTCGACATTTATTTGATGCATTAAAAAAACATTTTGAAGAAAATTGTGTATATCTCCTATGAACACTGACGGACACTGGTAGATCAGGGGAGGGCCATTCCGGCCATGCCCCCCCGAAGCGCTTAGGGGCGGGGGGAGGCGGAATGGCGTCTTTTGGCCCCTCCCAAACCAACAGAAGTAAACTAAATTAAAATGCACTAACCTTTGCCGAGGTTAAAAATAGCATTCCAGATGAAAGAATCAACAATTCGAAAGGTATTTTGTTTCCAATGGGGTCTGAAAGCTACGATTTGGTCACCAGGGCGGCGCTGTACGCAATGGTCACCCGACGAGGAGGCGTCGGCCATCTTTGCTGTGCATTTTGCGTGGGGTTGCCGGGAGTCGGGTCATTTAGGCCAAGGATTTCGGAAATATTGTGTTGAAGAAAGGTTGTGGGGGGGGTGCAAAGGGTGCCCATGAACATGGGGAGGCTGGGCCAGGCCTCATATGCCTGGCTTCAAGCAGCCAGACTGGTAGCACTGGCTTGCAGAGGTACAGTTACAGGTCCCCTAGTGCAGTGGTTCCCAACCGGGGAGAAATTTCCCCCTGGGTGAAAATTTCGGTATTTCAGGGGGGAAATTTTGATGGGATCCATTACGCATTTGTCTCATTGACGTAAGTGATGTCTTGAGTGACATACAAATATAACTTCAGTTTTTTTAGGGGGAAACGGCAGGTTTGGCCAGAGGCGAAAGGGGAAATGGACCAAAAAGGTTGGGAACCACCGCTCTAGTGGATGTGCAGGTTCCCTGAGAAGTTCCGGTATTCATTTAGCAGGCATCACACATTGGGTGGGGCTGAAACCTAACCCGGCCTGACCAAACCTGACCTAAAGCCTACCCTAAACCCCTTAATCTGTACGATAATTTTCCCAAGATGGGGCACAATTTCACAAGTGTCAGACCCCCCACCCAAGATTGGCACATGGAATACCTGTGGGTCACACCAGACATTGCTCCGCCCCCCAAGACCGGAACATGGAATACTAGCAGGCCTCATCAAACATCACTTTCCACCCTGCCTACTCCAGGAAGGACATTCTTGGCTGGTATCCTGGCACAGCATGGGCCCTCTCTCTATGAGATCACCCCCCTTGACAGCTTTCTGGATCCACTCCTGTGTACAGGACCCACAAGAGATGTGGGCCCCTGGGAGTCAGTGCCCCAAGCAGTGCAGGCTCCCCGAGAGGTGGGTGTGGGCCCCTAATGGGGCCCATATGAACAACTACCTTGGTAAGGTACCTAGCTCTAGGTGACCAGATACCCACTGCCCAACCTAACCTGCAATGCAATTTTGGTGAAATTAATTTGACTGAACATAACTTATGGGTGGAAATCAAATTATTAGTTTCAAATTAAGTAGGCTAACAATCCAATCTTAGCATGTTAGGTATTAGCCATGACAAATTCCTGGCTATGGATTGGGGGTGCGGGGGGGTGCAGATTGGAGTCAATTTCTCACCCTTGGTGTGGATTGGTGCATATTTTCACTGTGGGCTGATGTGCCCCAGTGAACCTTGTGCCATACTTTACAGTCTGGACAATAGATAGGTACTTACCTTGGTACCTAATGTACCTAGGTACCTTACCAGTGCTTTCCTAAATAGTTCCCACTACGTCTTTTACAGAAAGGCAGTCAAACAATAGTTGTTTTTCAAATCAATTTTCTGCCTTCTTACCTTGCAGTCTGCTGGAAATCTGATAGATGGATCACGTTTATGGCAGCCGGGAACCGCACATACACCCATACTTCTGGCTTGCTTCTCCTAATTTCTAGCGCACTAATGGTAAATATTCCGGCAAACTAGACGTGTCTGAAGTACATTCAACATAATTAAATACGCGCAAACAACATACGCTGCTTACAAAATGTACAATAGGCTTTTTAAATATAAAGATTCTGCCCTCCCTAACCCACAAAACATAGCGCTTTAGGTTCGCCAAAGAAGGCTGGGTGACCATTGACTCTCAGCGCCATCTACATCTTTATCAACTTTCAGACCCCATTGTTTGGAAGCCCAATATGGAAGCATTGTAGATTCTGACACACATAGAGGGTTCAATGTTGCTCAAGTTCTGCTTACAGCAAGAGTTGACAAAATCGGATCCGGATCCACAAACAATCCTATTTTAGGTTTTCTCAAACCGATTATCACATTGGTCATCTAGCACCGATCGCAACGTGAAGTTTGCCATGATCGTTACATGTTGTTTCTTTTCGTACGGTTTTTAGTCCGTATTGATCAAAATTTGAAGTGAAGTCGTTTCGGCACTAACTGTGGTTTATCCATATTCGGTAGGTTTTCGATGAACCATTTCCTGATTATTTTGTCCCCGGATTGGCTAAGTTTATGGAAAACTGGTGAAAGGGAAATAACATGTGAAATTAATTTTGCTTTTTCAAGATGGCACAATAAAGTGGTCCAAATCCGGGGAGAAGTTGGTGTTTGGGAGTATCCCCTGTTGATCGACCCAGGGTTAAGCCCCCCCCCCACACTGATCTTTCGATCCTATACCCCTGCCCCGGAGGCTCTGTCAGGGGTACTTCGACCGATCACAGTCGACCATGCTGGACGCGTCATTTTGTCGCTGCTCGCGGACAGCAGGCTCCGGTGGGGAGGGGGTAGTAACGGGAGGACGTACGTGGGAGAGCCCCCGGGGTTGACGGAGTCCTGGAGTTCGAGGTCCCCGTCGCACGGTGCTAGTTGTGACGGGGGACCAACACGCCTCTTTGGTCTCGATATCCCGGAGGGGCGGGCGGGCCCGTAGGGCCCCATACGGGTCAAGTGGCCGGTCGCCTCGGGCCGGGGACCTGGGATTGTTCCCAGTATCCGCCGGCCCGGCCGGCTGGGGTTAAGGGGTGGGCGGTGCTGGATCCCGGTCGGGGTGGTGAGTCTCTCTCTCCCGGCCGGGCGAAGGCGCCGCCTGCCCCGTATAGCTCCTCGGGCGCCTGTCGTCCTCCCGTCCGCGGGACCCAGGCGTCCCCCCAGTAGGGCCCCTACGTGGTGGGGCGCCCGAGGAGTTGAAACCAATACACTTCCATGGATTCTCCTGACACACAACTATACCCTCGCCCTAGTCTTGACTCGGACGATTCGTCGTTCCAGTCTTCCACATCCCAGTCCCGCGCCTCCGTGAGGCCAGTTTTAGGCGCTGTCTCGGATTGCCCTTCTATGGATGCTCGTCCCGTCGGGGCGACGCGACCTGACAAGACACCTGAGCGTGAAACCGAAGTAGAGCCCGAGTACGTCGACCCAACTGTCTTGATCCTGTCGAGAGAGCTCAGACTGTCCGACCTCAGCCCTTTCCAACGGTGTGAGGGCACTGAGCGATTCGGTACGGTGGTACGGTGCGACAAATTGGTTGATGGTGGCATCGAAGTTGAATTTTCGGATCCGGAGGAAGCTAGGCGGGCGTTAAAAGCCACACTCTTTACGTTTACGTACACCATTGATGGCAGACGCGTACAAAGGACAGTCCCCATAAATGTGAAAACTCACCACTCTAAAAACTGCTCCAGAGGTGTCATCACTTGCCATGACCTACAAGGTGTGACAAGTGAAGAAATTGTGCGCGGTCTTGCGGCGTTCGGTGTCCTGGAAGCTAGAAGACTGAAAACGAAAAGGTACGGTTTCACACTGTTTCACACGACACAGACAACATTGTACTTACTTTTAACTCCCAAACACAGCCTACCCATGTGAGAATCGGACATGTTAGGGTCAGAGTACGCGTTTATCGACCAATCCCGATGAGATGCTTTGCCTGTCACAGGTACGGACACACCAGCCGCCACTGTCGATCAAAGCCGAGGTGTCTGCGATGTGCCTCCTCGGATCATTCTGTGGACGCTTGCACATCGGAAACCTTTTGCTGTCCAAACTGCAAGGGCGATCATTCTGCTCGTGACCAAGTCTGCCCGGTTTTCAAACGGGAGCAGAGTATTATAAGATTGAAGTGTGACAGGGGCGTGTCATTCCGAGAAGCTCGGGAAATGACCAAGACGGCCACTACACCTCGCTCTTATGCGGCCGTGGTGGCCAGCTCCACCCATCCCCTTCAACCCAAGTCATCCCAGGAGCGAACAGACATGCCACCTGCACCTGCACCACCTGCACCACGGAGCTGTGATCCTCCTGGACGCGATTGCAGCCGACTACGTCTTACCGGCTTGCTCTGCTGTTGTGCACAGAAACTTCGTTCAGTTCCCCCAAAAAACGTCGTCCTGAGCAGCGCACGATCGCCTGCCAAACTGACGCTACCGCAACTCCGGTGACTGAACCGATCATGGTGGCATCCACTCAAACAACTCCCGCAGAATTCCCTAATTTACCACCCCCATCGACTCTCTTACCTCTCCGATCGACCAGCTCATTGCCGTCACTGATAATTCCTGTGCGAAGTGGAGCTCCGGACCTGACAGCGCGAGGTCGAGCAGAACGATCCACAAGTGTGGCATCAAATATCGGTGGGAAAGTGTAAGACGGCTTACATTTTCAACACGGCGTTTCACGCGGTCGCCATGCGGCAGACCGACCCGCGAGACATCCAGGCGCCGCGACCGGAAACGCCAACACCTTAGTGTCAACATGCAGCCACTTCGTGCCGGTGCCCAATGCAAGCAATGACTTTCGCCCAGCCCCGGGGTATCAGCCTGACCCAGTAGCCTAGAAGCAGCCACCGCTCTGGACAGCCGGAACTGCCAACCGCCAATCAGCGGCCAGCAGTCACCAGTCACCAGTCACCAGCCACCAGCGTCACCAGCCGGCACCATCAGCACCAGCCAAGCCACGGGGCACAAAGAGATGGCGTGCGCGCCTGATATCTGGGGCCGGCCGCTCCCAGGGGCGGGCCATTTATAAGCGCCACCCCGGGGGAAGTCGACACACACCACCCGAGGAAGTCGTCGCAGAAACACCACCCGAGGTAGCCGCCGGAGGCGGACCACCCAAGGCAGTCGTCGCAGACACACCACCCAAGGCAGTCATCGGAGGCGGACCACCCAAGAGTCGTTGTGGGGCAGACCACCCAAGATGGTCGGGAGAACACTGCCCTAGAAGAGCAGTCGAACTCTGGTGAAGTGCAGTGAATGTGGACCATGATGAGTTAAACTGTGAATTTCGTCCGCGTGCGGGTCGACTGGGTCACCCCTGCCAGACCGCGAGAACGAAGCTGACAGCGCGAAATGTGAGTGAACTAGGGCAGGGGGTGGCAATGTTCCCGTCCCCCATCATGCAAACCATGTGACCCGTCCGCCACCGGTCCATTTTTTGTGAATGGGATGGACCAGCCAGCGGTGGGATATGGGTAGCCGTTTGCCCCGGGAAGGGTAACAATGGAGGAGCGAATTGTGGCGAAAAGGGTTCTTATGGAGCATAGTTTCAAGGTTGGTGGATGATACCTGAATGTTTATCGTTTAGAAACGCATGGTTCAAGGTTGCTGTGCACGATACATTAATGTTTATATTTTAGAACTGAATGGTGGAAAGAATACATAACCACGCACGCACATTACTGATAAGAGTTTAGGTGACGGGGCAAGTGGTTCCGGGAAGCCGCAAATGAGGAGGGCAGGTCTTCTGGCTCACTACGGTCAATCCATCTTTCTCTCTCTCTCTCTCTCTCCCACTCTCTCTCTCTCCTTCTCCCTCTCCCTCTCTCGCTCGCCCTCCAATCAAACGTGAAACACCTGTTTTCCCATCAAACAGGCAGCTTGGCCGGCGACGCCGAAGCCAAGGGTTCATTAACCCTTGTGGAGGGAACAGACCAAAACCGTTAACCCGAATAGTCAGTAGTGAATGGGAGTATCGCACGACAGGGACATTTTGCTTATCAGAGATCCGCCAATTCAGTGTGTTTATCTGCATATACATTGTAATTTGCATTATATTCAACCAGACAAATGGGTTTGGTTCCGGCGGGTTTATGAGGGTCTTGATGTCATCCTTGATTGAACATAAATAGCGGATTTAATTCCCTTTAAAGCTTGCCCTTCCGGACACCTCCGACGTAGAAGACCAGCGGGACGTGACAGTGCAGGCAATTATCCACATAAGGGTAAGCTTTAAACGGGCATGGAAAAAGCGAATTAAAGAGACCAGGTTATCATTTTTCCTTCACGCTGAAAAGTATCTCGCTGGAACGAAGAACAAACACGGATCAACGGCAGCTAAATCATCGGAGGGGCGGGGGCACACTCCACGAATTGATCCGACCTTTCCTGGGTCAGGAAACAGGGAGAAGGGGCTTTCGTCGAGAAAACATCAGGCACTAATCGAGCGTCACTGGAGGAAGAAGGGGACTGGATCGCCCCAGCATCTACATAGAGGCATCTCTCTCTTTCTCTTTCTCTCTCTCTCACTCTCTCTACCTCGCTCTCCAATCAAACGCCAAACACCTGCTCCCAAATCAACATGTGGCCCGGTCGAAGGCGCCGAATCGAGGGCCCTTGACCTTGGGAAGTGATGTGGCAGAAACCGCTAGCTGAGGGTAAACTCGTACATTCTCCCCGGGCACTGGGTCATTAACCATAGCACCACGTGTCTACGAGACTTCCATCTGCTTTAAATGGTGCGGGTAATAGTACCGACCAACTGAACCCAGGAGCTGATTATATATGGAACCGGGGATAACATTTCACTTAGAAAGGAATGAATGGACTTGAGACTCAAGTTAATTATAGAGGACCCTGTGGTCCGTTGTGTGCGTTTTATGTCACGCCGAGATATGCCGTAGACTTTTAAGCGAGCAAGTAGCAAACTATGACAACAAACAAACCCCGTGGCCCGACACGAGGTCGCCCATGCTCCCTTGTATCACCCTTTGTAAATTGCATTGCGTCACGGTGACACAGAGCCCCTCAGCACATTACCGGTTGCTAAAGGGAACACAAAGTTGAAGGTTGACCTTGTAGTGTCGCTGACCCAGGTCGACCTAGCTTGGTCCGAGACGCAGCTAATACGCCCGAGGACGTGTCCGTGAAGCTGTACAGCGACATAACGAAATGCGTGGGGAAACGAAGAAGGTAGGGT
This sequence comes from Ashinkailepas kermadecensis, assembly GCA_034440615.1. Taxonomy (NCBI): domain Eukaryota; kingdom Metazoa; phylum Arthropoda; class Thecostraca; family Neolepadidae; genus Ashinkailepas; species Ashinkailepas kermadecensis. The sequence goes on along the minus strand of JAOTOM010002289.1, from coordinate 54,584 downwards.
CTTAAAGAAATCCCCGCCGGCCCAGAAGGGCGGTGGCCGAGTAAACATGGTACGGTGCCGAGCTGTGAGGTAGGGTGGGAGGCGCCTCCCTAATACGCCCAACCCTCTCGCAACATGGTCCGGCCGGCCATAAGCTGGAGACCAGACTCGTACAAGTAAATTGTTGAAGGAGGAAATGTCACAAAGCAGTCACGATGGGGAAATAACGTTACCGTGAAATCGCTGGAAACTCGCCCTCAGGCTTTGTACTTATCAGCGCATGTATTACCCTTGAATGCCGCGGGCCTGGTAAACACTCGGAGGTCCAAAAGTCTTAAGTTGATGCCGTTGAGGAACGAATAGTACACTGACCATTAAGTGGCCAAACGTACTAGGTGTGAATGAGGGATTTAACACGGGAATTAATTCCGGGTTCGTCCGATACTTAATGTAAAAGCTAGCCGGCAAGACAGGACAGGACGAACCCGACTACCGTCTGTGACGGAAAAACGTGAGACAAATTACGCAATTAGCGAGGAGACGGCCTGCAAGCCGTCCTTCCACGGGCGATAACTTCCATGGTCCCAAACGTGAGCCTCCGCCCTCTTCTCTTCGGAGGAGACGGAGGAGGGCTGATAGAAGACGGGGAAATGACGAAACACTGTTGGTTGAACCCCTGGGAAAGCGTGCCGAAAAGACTGGATAATTCACAAGGCAGCTGGAGAACTTGAGAAATTCTAGGCCGCAAATCCCTCCGGCCTGGTGATCACAGAGCGCGGAAGGGCATCCCGAGGGTGGTCAGACCCGACGGGGTCCATGGGTAGGCTCGCAGGCAGCGGCACCCAATTTTGGGTCGGGATGAATCTGTGCGCACAGTGTAGGTAACCGCCAAAAACGGCCAGGTTGGTAGTCCTTCCCCGTCTCAGCTATTCCCGTAGGCCTGGGCCTCTCGATTACGGCACAGACAGGGGATTTGAGGGTCTCCCGACCGTGACCCCGGGCAGGATAGGTTAGAAAGACGATAGGGGGCCATCCCGACCGATTTGTGGCCCAGGACCACCTGTGGGGGTGCCCGCCGGTTGCAAGTTAGAGCATGCAAGTCCAGGCAAGGCGTTGACTCATTTAAGTGTAGGTATGTCGGCCATTATTACTCAAGCCCAGCATAAGACCATCAGAAACTAACGGAATGTCGCAGCCCAGTGTCATCGAGCCTTGAAGGCAGTAAAGTAATAGCTTATCATTCCCAACCAACAGTGTCGCGTCAGCCGGTTACAGTTGTGGACCTGAGCACGGGTAATTAACATTTAACTTTGGGCTAGAAAGCCCTAAGCAACGGTCTGAGAAAGTAAGACTTGCTGAATGCGCACATACCACTGGAAGGGAAATCGCGGTCCAAACATTTACATGTGTCATTAATGGAGCGAACGTTCGGAATGAATGGGAATGCATGTGAGTGTAAATGACCTAGCTAAGGGTACTTAAGGACTAGTGGGGGCTGTTTGGGGCCCAATGTGTGCATGCAGCTGTCAGAAACCCATCGTTGTCAAAAATTTGACCCAGGATAATTACCTAGGCCCTCAATTTGCCAGTCCGGTGACCCGTGGGAGCATTGCTGGTGGAGGACATGGAGGGAAACAAAGGGGACTTTAAAACTTAAAGGGGCCCCGAAGCTGGACGAGGGCCGGTGACGGACGCCTTTCCAACTCCAATGTCCGCCCATTTCTCTTATGACCCCACCTTAAGTCTCTCCAACCACGCGGCTCCTCTATCCCTGGCGCCACGACCAAGCCAGGTTCACGCACGAATGGAAGTGTTGAAGTGAGAGACTTGGCCTCGCTAAATATAAATTTGTGTTAGGATAACGAGTTACGGGGCGCCGACAAGATGACAATACGACGAAGACATGATGATCTGACACGCTCAGACTGCACCTGCTACAGCGTGAACAATGGCACCCCGCTCGCTGTGGGCCGCCCCGGTTGGGGGCCGGCGGGACGCCGGAAGCGGGATCGGCGCGGGTCGGGGGAGCCGCCCGGCGCCCGTGAGCGTAATAAAACATGGCCGCCGGCCGGCGGTCGTGCGGAAACAACTGTTTCAAGGTCGCTCCGAAGTCAAGGGCGCACCGCAGTAGACCAAGACCCAATAACACTACACCACACAAACTCTCTCGACAGCAACACAAACGCCACCATTCAGACGACAACACAAGACTCCAAGACGACCACACAAGACTCCAAGACTAACTCTAACTCAAGACGACTGCTACTCAGACAAACCACTCAAGACCTAACCAGCTAGACAAAGACCGAACCACACCTGTACCAATTCCTAATATCCAATCCCCCCTCGAGACCACATCCCCACCTATTACCCCTCCCCCTTCCCCAACCAAGAAATAACCTCCACCCCTATGATCCCCTCCCACTCCCCCCCCACCAAACCCACACCCTACCACCCCAACCACCCCTCCCCCCCCCCACACCGACCTCGCCGCCCTACAAAAGGCGCAGTGCAAAAATGTTCCATGGCTGCGAGGCTCGGCGTGCGAGAACCCTCGCCGTCGGTACCGCGCGCACCACTTGGCCCCTCTGGAGAAATAATGGGTCCACCTCCACCTGCCCCATTCACAGGCCAGCCACTTACACCACCTACCAGCCGAAAGCGGATGCCTATTTCGCCACCGACCGAAGCGAGTCCCAGGTCCCGTCCCCGCGCTGAGGCGCCCGTGATGAGGCAACCCACCTGTAAGCCGAGACGTGTGGGATAGACGACCGTCCTGACCGTAACACCTGTGAAGGCACCATACCATATCTCTAAACGGCTGACTGCGAAGAAGTGTTTTAACTGAGACAGTATGCGGGGAATTACACCTCAGCATGACACTGTTTTGCCACGATTTTACTTCTGGTTTTTATCAATAAACTTGTTATGGGCGCTATATGACCATTGCAGTCGATGCGCCCTTTAAACCAAAATAACAAACAACAAACAAACGTACGTGGGAGAAAGAGGTTAGAGACAGAGTTTCATCGTCGAGGCTCGTGAGATGCAGCCTGTTGCAGGATGTGGGCGCTTGGAACGTTTGGCGGCTCAGTTGGACGGTTGTCAGTCAGTCAGTCGCGATTGCCTGCTGATTTGGAGTCAACTCAGAACTATCGCCAAGAGTGGACGTGCGTGTGTGAGGCGGAGGCTGTGACTTTGTTGATTCTGGTATCACTGTGAGCTGTTGAAACTGTTTGTCACAATTTGAAACAATTTGTCTCCGTTTAATTCATTAATTAGCCCGTTCAACACAAGAGCACTAACAACTGGTGGCTTTCAAGAACGGCTCGTGGATTTGAGAACTAGAGAGACAGAGAGGAGTCATTGAATTTGCGAGCCAGTTATCGAACAACCGAGGAAAAGCTAGACTATCACTGCCAGGCAACAGGATTTGCCTAAACTGCTTTCTGTATAGGTACTTGGTGAAGGAAATGCAATTTGATACAAATAATGGCATTCGAACTTCTGGGCGCAATTCATCATATATTAGTTCGTCAATGGAATCCAAATGAAAAAGATGCATGAGCATGCTGAATATCCCCTAGATTATGTGGTGATGAATATTGAAACATATCCATTGTGGAGATTGCCAATGTTTGATTATGACATCTGTGCAGCAATAATAAGCTGTTAAAAACAAGCTGCTACACCGAGCCAAATCAAGTGCTACATGACAATGGTAGTCGATGCATCCAAAAGTTAAAAAACCAAGGGGCCAAATCAAAGACAAGCATCACCGCTTTCCCAAGGCGAAAACATTTGTTCAAATACGGTGTAATTTATTGTGGACAAGAACTCCACAGACTACTGGAGTTCACACGTAAGCAGGCACGAAAGAAACAGACCCGACGTAAAACGGCAGCTGGGCGCCTAATGCTGGCTTCGGCAAGGGTGGCGCACGGCCTATACAGCTGCAGCTGCCGATCAGTCGCCACTATGGAGGCAGCGCAACTCAACCCATCCCGCAATAGAATCGCAAGCGCGCGCGCCGAGCTCAGTTACCACCTCAGGGACACACACATATATATATACATACACACACATGCATGTGGGCCGGCACAGGCAGTCGCAGTGGGCGTGTCCGGCTCGGGATTTACACAGCAGCAGCCGAGCCGCAGTCGCGGCCAACGTGACGCGTACGTGACCGGCCCGCGGGCATACGTGGCGCACAGTGAACAAACCCCGTGCATTGCGCTTGTCCTCGTCGTCGACTTTCTGCCAGGTTCGGAAACACACACACACACACGCATTCGCGCACGCATTCACGGCCACGCACGAGCACGCTCGCACGCGCAGGTTGGGGGCGGGCGGGGGGAGTGACACAGTGGAGAATCAGCTGCGGCCAGAGAACGACCGCAGACGCATCGGAGTTGCCGGCGGCGCGTGTCCGGTGCCGACTGGTGACCGCCGCCGTCGGCGGGGCCGCCGTCGGACGTGCTAGCAGTGCCGCAGGCGTTATTGGTGGGCGCACTGCACGCCCTCGTCCTGGCCCTCGTCCTCCTCGTAGGCCTCGGCGCGGCTCGACCTGTGGCGACGTCAGGCCGGGTAGGTCAGCTGGGCTGTGGCGTCGTGGACTGTCCAGGTCCGGGACACTCAGAGCAGGCCATCGCTGATGTGATCCGGTTATTGTTGGCAGGATGACGTCAGTTAGTATGGGGTGTTGCTCAATACGTGAGCTTAATTCAACCCTACTCATCATCTCACGATCGATTATTTAACAAGCAGAATTTCCTACCCTCGTGGTGCGGAAGATTTGCCAGGTCAATTTTCCCGCACCGCCTTGTTTTTGTCTGAGGTAGATATAGATGCTGTGAGCTGTAGCGCGTAGCTTCATCCTTCAACTTTTAGATTTACTTTGAACATTTTTGTCAACCCCTTTTGGTTGGTTTTCCAGATCAGATCAAATGGCTAAAAGTCGGGATGCAGTCAATCACACGATCATCGCTGTAACTTTCGGAACCTAGACATGAAACGAATATGATTTCGTGGTTCAACATCAATAATATGAGAACTGAAGACTTAGTCTACCACAATGACATGTACCGACGTCAAAGTCACAAATCAAGTCAAGTTCAAGCACAATAAAATTGCGATAATCTGGTGACGTTCACAATCATAGAAAGATTGTGCTAAAAGATAATGTATGACACCAATGCAGTCAGCTATTTTCCTTTTTGAAGAAAGTGCCTTCCCAAAAGAAAACTTAACTTATAATTCATAAATATTTTCCCAACGACTAAAAGCAAACTTTCAACTTTGAACATAAACTTTCAACTTCAAAAGAAAACTTTGAAAACTTTCAACAACAATTCGGGCCCCCACTCGCATTGGAAACAAAAGCGGAGTGGAACATTGCTCTTGTAAACCCAAATTTGGCCAACTTTATTTCGTCATAGTCTGTTGTTTATCCTCAAGATCACCCGACCTACATATACTCTCGCGAAGCTTCAGGCAATCTCCGTGACCTGACCTGTTATGAAATTGAAGCATGAAACGTTATGGAAGAACGAGTGCCGTCATCTACATCCAGATTTGTCAAATATATGAATTAGAAACAGTATTATGCGTCACGAAGTTTGATCTCCGTGACATAACCTGAGATCGACTTTTGTATGGCTACAGCGGACTTTTCACTATATTTCCCACGGCTAGTTCACATTTTTTAATACACGCCTAAAGCCCGCATCGACACATGGACGTGATTTAACTATGACCTGTCCTAGATCATGACCTAGCCCAGAGACGCAGCCAAGCCCCCCCCCCCTCTTAGGAACCAAAAATGCACTAGATGAAACAATACATTTTGAGATTTTCGCCACTCAAAACCAGAAATTTCCGACGCGCTAAGCACACCGAAAGCGTTCTCTGTTTCATGTCATTTTCGGTCGGTCCTCCCCCTTAAGAAAATCCTGGCTGCGTCACTGTAATAGACTATATATTTCAACACAAGGTCAGCTTTTCAATGATAGGGAGGCGAGCGCTCTCTCAAAGCGATACCTTAAACGGTTTAAGAACTATCCTAGAAAAACCTCTGGGGATTAAATTGACCGCCGCACTGTGAGGAAACTGAGGGCATCAAGCGCATATCACCGAGGATCAACACCTGTCGAGCAGATGTCTTTGCCACGGTGTTGGGGCGCAGCCGAGTGCAACAACCCACTCCAATTACAATGCACGTTCAACTACGTCCCCGCAAACCATATGATACACGTGTGACATTCACAACATTCACTCGAGTAGCTGAGAACTAGGGCGAGCGAAGATTTGCTCGCACGCAATGGGCGAGCTTGCGATATGCGATGCGATATTCAACAACCTAGTAACAACGTTAGGTTAGGTTAGGTTAGGTTGAAGGGCATAATCTCCTTTCAGTGTGTATCTGAGCCCTTGCTCGTCATATCAACACACTGCTGTCCTTCGGCGTCGTACTGGCGCAGGGCGTAACCAGAGCTAAATAACAAAATCCAGTTTGAAGCTAAATAATAAGTGGACAATTACTCTAAAAAAGCTGCCGGAAGAGTGGTAAATTGAAGCAAAAAGGTTGATTTTTTTCTGTAGCCAGGATGTACTGTGCCTTAAAATCAATCGCAGCAAAACTAAAATGTACCATTCCCTTATTCTTCCATGTTTTCCGCTCCATTGCCATCTAGAGTACAACACGAAAATACGAGGGGCAAATTATTGATAGTGGGCTAGATGCCATTTGATTTAGCCAGTGCCATGAGCACTGGCTAAATAAAAAATGAAGTGACACCATCGGCCGTGACGCCGCGGGCGGGTGTGGCCACACCACCGGTCGTGACGCCGGGGGGGTATGGCCACACCACCGGTCGTGACGCCGGGGGGGGGGCCACACCATCGGCAGTGACGCCGGGGGGGGACGGCGTGACGCCGCGGGCGGGTGTGGCCACACCACCGGCCGTGACGCCGGGGGTGGGGGCACACCATCGGCAGTGACGCCGGGGAGGGGGCACACCACCGGCAGTAACGCCGCGGGCGGTGTGGCCACACCACCGGCCTACCCGGGGGTGTGCCACACCACCGGCCGTGACGCCGCGGGGGGTATGGCCACACCACCGGTCGTGACGCCGGGGGGGGGTATGGCCACACCACCGGCAGTGACGCCGCGGGGGGTGTGGCCACACCACCGGTCGTGACGCCGGGGAGGGGGGCACACCATCGGCCGTGACGCCGCGGGGGGTGTGGCCACACCACCGGCAGTGACGCCGCGGGGGGTGGGCCACACCACCGGTCGTGACGCCGGGGGGGGGGTATGGCCACACCACCGGTCGTGACGCCGGGGGGGTATGGCCACACCATCGGCCGTGACGCCGCGGGCGGGTGTGGCCACACCATCGGCCGTGACGCCGGGGGGGTATGGCCACACCATCGGCCGTGACGCCGCGGGCGGGTGTGGCCACACCACCGGTCGTGACGCCGGGGGGGTATGGCCACACCATCGGCCGTGACGCCGGGGGGGGGGGGTATGGCCACACCATCGGCCGTGACGCCGCGGGCGGGTGTGACCACACCACCGGTCGTGACGCCGGGGGGGTATGGCCACACCATCGGCCGTGACGCCGCGGGCGGGTGTGGCCACACCATCGGCCGTGACGCCGGGGGGGTATGGCCACACCATCGACAGTGACGCCGGGGAGGGGGGCACACCATCGGCAGTGACGCCGGGGAGGGAGGGGGGCCACACCATCGGCCGTGACGCCGGGGAGCGGGTGTGCCACACCATCAGAGGTGACGCGGCGGGCGGGTGTGCCACACCATCCGAGGTGACGCCGCGGGCGGGTGTGCCACACCATCGGCCGTGACGCCGGAGGAGGATGTACCATAGAAATGCCCGTGTAGTGACACGTTGGCGGCTACCGACCACTGCCCGCCACTGCGTCCAAATTCATGTTCAACCGAGCATCAGATGACAATAAAACTATCCAACTATTGATCATGCAGGACGTAGATAGAGCTGTCGAATTTACACACAAGCGGGAATAAAGCTGACATACGCTGCGAGGTATTTGTACTTGACTAGTAATCCGAAAGTACTAAAAGGGCAAACAAGCGAAGGGATTCATCTCGTGCTCATCCAAGATGTGTAGACCAAATAGACAGACATCACTATAGACCTTCGAAGATTAACGTAAAAGCATAGAAAACGGCAACTCAAGACTTAGGTATTTGTTTCGTTGGGGTGCCATTTTGCACATTCGATGCCAAATTTAGGCACACTGCCCCTCGCCGTGTCGCCGCCCGTCCGGTCGCCGGCCAGACGCATGGCAGATAAGAAGCCGCCGGGGAGCCCCGCCAGCAGCACCAGTGGGTCACGTCACAGGCACGGAGTCTCCAGAAGGAAATGCCGGAGAGTCCCGCCAGCAGCACCAGTAGGTCACGTGACAGGCGCGGCGCCTCCAGAAGAAAATGTCGGGGAGTCCCGCCAGCAGCACCAGTAGGTCACGTGACAGGCGCGGCGCCTCCAGAAGAAAATGTCGGGGAGTCCCGCCAGCATCACCAGTAGGTCACGCGACAGACACGGCGCCTCCAGAAGGAACTGCCAGGGAGTCCCGCCAACAGCACCCGTAGGTCACGTGACAGACACGGCGCCTCCAAAAGGAAGCTCACGATCCGGGCCGAGCCGGAAAGGCGGCCGGACTTCGCCGAACCGGAGCCGCAGACCGGCAAACACGTGCTGGCTGGTTGTTTGGGCTCAGGGGCTCTTCAACTGCACTGGCCACACAGCGCCCACTTCCAGGTGGTCAAAACTGAACACTTCACTGCCAGCCGTTGGATCCGCTAAGAAAACGAATTATTCACGCCCAGAAGGTAATCAGCTGAGTAAATGGCATGATGTTTGATGCTTGACATGCGGCGAGAAGAGCCTCGATGCGACAATGTGTGCGCCTAACAGCCGCGTAGATTCAGTGACGTGCATTCAGTGCATTCAGTGACGAGACCAGGGTGCGCCAGCGCATCGGAAGTACTGCGTCGATGAGGGACAGGCTATGTCACGGAAAGCAATGATGATTGTCCTTCATTTACTTCTCAGTTGGATACACCTAGCCTTCCCCGGCCATGATGCGACTTGGAGGGGGGTACTGTCCGTACCTACTATTATCTTGAGGGCTGGGAACCTTCCATTTTTGTAGATTGAACGCTGTCACCTCCGTCTTGAAACCTGATGTTTGTTACCACCTCCTCCCCAACTCTTGGGAACAAGGGGAAGTCCTTCGTGTGAAGTTCCCCACTACATTGCTGGGAGCTGATGTCGATCCCCCATGTGGTCTCGGGTCGCTATCATCTCGCCGTGCCTGCGAGCTTGGGTTGGTCTCCCATATAACCTAGGGCAGCTGCCACCTCACATTGACTGCGAGATGTGACCAGCTTCCCTTGTGACCCGGAGTAACTGCTAAGTCATCTTGCTTGCGAGTTGGGGGTCGGTCCCCGATGTAACCTCAGTCAGCTGCCGCTTCACCTCGACTGTGAACTGGGGTCGGTCCCCGATGTCACCCCAGACAGCCGCCGCCTCACCTTGACTGTGAGCTGGGGTCGGTTCCCTATGCAACATCAGGCAGCCGCCACCTCACCTCGACTGTGAGCTGGGGTCGGTCCCCGATGTAACCTCAGACACCCGCCGCCTCACCTCGACTGTGAGCTGGGGTCGGTCCCCGATGTAACCTCAGTCAGCTGCCGCCTCACCTCGACTGTGAACTGGGGTCGGTCCCCGATGTAACCCCAGACAGCCGCCGCCTCACCTTGACTGTGAGCTGGGGTCGGTTCCCTATGCAACCTCAGGCAGCCGCCACCTCACCTCGACTGTGAGCTGGGGTCGGTCCCCAATGTAACCTCAGACAGCCGCCACCTCACCTCGACTGTGAGCTGGGGTCGGTTCCTTATGCAACCTGAGACAGCCACCGCCTCACCTAGACTGTGAGCTGGGGTCGGTCCCCGATGTAACCTCAGACAGCCGCCGCCTCACCTCGACTGTGAGCTGGGGTCGGTCCCCGATGTAACCTCAGACAGCCGCCACCTCACCTCGACTGTGAGCTGGGGTCGGTTCCTTATGCAACCTGAGACAGCCACCGCCTCACCTCGACTGTGAGCTGGGGTCGGTCCCCGATGTAACCTCAGACAGCCGCCGCCTCACCTCGACTGTGAGCTGGGGTCGGTCCCCGATGTAACCTCAGACAGCCGCCACCTCACCTCGACTGTGAGCTGGGGTCGGGTCCTTATGCAACCTCAGACAGCCGCCACCTCACCTCGACTGTGAGCTGGGGTCGAAGTCATCAAGGTGCACGTCCTCCACGTGCTCGCCGCTGGGCCGCTGGAAGGCAGGCCGACGCGGCAGCAGCGCCTCCAGCTGCGGGTACGCCGGCTCCGGCGCCCAGTGGTTCGCCGGGAAGTCCAGCGCGAAGCGCACGTACAGGTTGCCTTTCTCGAACGGGTTGCGGTACATCGGGAAACCCTCCCCGCGCACGCCCTTGCGCGGAGCCTGCAGCACGACAGGGTGTTCACTTGCGGAGGTGCCAGTTCGAAAGGTCGCGTGTCAGTTAGGCAGAGCGGTCAGCTGTGGATGTACATGTTCAGTTGAGGACGTGACTGGCCGAGGGCATGGCTCACAGACAGTGGTGCTGCTAGCATGTTGGCACAGTATTCGCGCCTCACGTTTCGATACAGACCGACTACCACGCAGCCGAACTCAGATCTAGTTCTCCTCCCACCCGACCCGATATTGTTGTCCGGCTCAGACTTGATTCCACTCCCACCCGACCCGATATCGTTGTCCGGCTCAGTCCCGATTTCCCTCCCACCCGGCCCGATATCGTTGTCCGGCTCAGACTTGATTCCACTCCCACCCGACCCGATATCGTTGTCCGGCTCAGACTTGATTCCACTCCCACCCGACCCGATATCGTTGTCCGGTTCAGTCCCAATTCCCCTCCCACCCGGCCCGATATCGTTGTCCAGCTCAGACCCGATTCCTCTCTCACCTGGCTCGATGATGTTACCAGGCTCTGAGGTAATCACCACCGTCCTGTCGTCCAGATGTTTGATCGGGATGTGGAAGCCGCACAGCGCCTCCGTCAACGTTATCTTCTTCGTCATGTACAGGTCCTGACAACGGGCACATACACACACACACTTACGTACGAATACTGACAAAACCAACGCACTCGTTAAGTAGAAGACTCGATATCAGAACATATTATCACGAACACACCCTGATGACGAGAAGAAGAAAAGCATACACAATTTCTACGATCGAACAAATGTTCATTTATATATATATATATATATATATATATATATATATATATATATATATATATATGTATATATATATATATATATATATATATATATATATATATATATATATATATATATATATATATATATATATATATATATATATATATATATATATATATATATATATATATATATAGACCTCGGAAACTACTGAAGCTGGAAGCACAACATTTGGAGGGGAGATTACGGCTGTAGTGAGCGTTAATCACATCAGAGACAACCGTGCGCAGGAGCGTGCCCCTGCCAGACGGCGGCACCAGCATTAATCACAACCGTACAGCATCCGTCGGACCGCAGACAACGTGGACGTCACACCAGCTATCGCATGTTGCGGTCAGTCCGGGGCATACCCAGCCGCCGACGAGTTCCGACCACCTGTCAGCTCCGACAACACGGGAAATCCACAGGAAATGGGGGATTCCTCTCGCGAGTCCACAGATGTCATGCTTCCGTCCGTCGAGTGAAGCAACGCTGATGTCAGCCGACTTTGTGGTCGGCCTGACTTAGGCGGAGTGCTCGCCGTCTGTGGCGGAGTTGGTGATCGGTGCGCGGACAATGGTCGCCACCGTCTGATGGTGGCCTTCCCACACTGCCCTGAGCCCAATCATATTATACTCCTAGATGCCAACAATGGTAAATTTGATTTCAGAGCGTGATCCCGCGTCTGAAGACGAGTTGTACCAGTACCAACGCATGAGCAGATCACAAAGTCCAGCTGCCATATTTGTTGAATAATCCTAGAGAATCCTGGATCCTGCCTTAATGCCCGCCCGTGCAATGCGCCTTGCCGCCGCGCTGGCATTATCCTAAGGTTTGCCAGCGAAGAGTGAGGCCAAAAGCCAAGAGTGCTGCATGGGACGAAGTCTCGCGGTCGCGACTGGTACCCCATCAAACGTTATATTTTGGGTTACTGGTATACTCTCTGGTCATTAAAGAAATCGGAAAAACAATCGCGATTTGTACCCTTATTTTTATCATATATAAAAACAAGAGGCACGCGCTTGTGATATGCGGCATAGTATATTTCATTATCTTTGTATACCGACAATGCGCGATCCTACATTTGAACCCATAGATCAAAGATCAAATGTGGTCGAGGTGTTGATTTCTTCTGGGAACCTCCAAATAGTGCCCGAAACAACTACTTTCTACCAGGTCGGGATACAGATGGACGTCAAATTCAGTTCAGCGTCCTTATTAATCCCACGGCGACTGATGCCTTGACAATGTCAATGACCTATGTGAACAGCTTGGCTCAGTTGTCCACCACCGTGCCACATCCAACATCAGCCATCCGGGATCAACAAGTTATATTGCTTGCAGACAGCCAGCGGTGACTGGATTGGATTGTGGCTTTACGACGCACTCAGCAGCTGAGGCTATACGACGTTGTCTTCCTCTCACCCTGGCAGAAAGGGCGGGCATCGCGGGGAATCGAACCCCGTACCTCTGACGTGCCAAACGCACAGTTTAAACACTGAGCTACCGACGTCCCACAGCTAGCGATGTTGTTAATATGAAAGGTTAATATGAAGTTGTTAGTTGGTCGCGTTTCCTGGCCTTTTCGAATCGTGACCCTTCGCGCCTCTACATCTCCCCGCTCTTCAGGGCCATCCACAATGTCAGCACCAGCAGTGTTAAAATAATGATTTCTCGTTACGTGTGAGATGTCGAAACGAGTAGAGCGGGATGTCGAAATCGTTATGAAAATAATGCTGTATAAAATATTAAGGTACTTACAACCAAGTTTTTTTTTGACAATTGCATAGTACCATATAACTCCATTTTGCGTGTTTTGAGAGGTACCTAATTCGGAGATACCGATATGAATGATAACGATGCAAATACCTATGTTATAAACTGGTATTGCATAACAGCAATCATATGGAACCCCGTTACCTGGAATTACACTACGGGATGTTTGTTATCACGATCCCGGATCCGTTATGATGAGCATGAGCATGATACCTATATACGGGATACTGTTAAAAACGAAGCATGATGGCTTCACAAGCACGCACCAAGAAGCACGATGTAGATAATTATTTGGGAAGGATGTCGACTCAGTGTTCAGTAAGTGGTATGCTCCACCCTGTTTCACAAAACATTTATCACTGAGCATCCGGCACGTCTCTCAAGTCGTAACGATCGACCATTCGGGTGGGTTTTCATGTGTGGTCGAACTTCGAAAGGTACGGTGACGATTCGTTTGCCAGTTTCATTTCGTACACTGTAATTGTTGGCTCGGTTGTGCCCGTCGCCCTGCTTGAGTCATCATTATGTATAAACTCTACTTCTACCACATCACCTCTGAGCTTTTCGTATCTAAACGCCGCCCCGTGCTTGTCGCATGCTTCTTTTCTCTATGATGATGAATTGATGTTTAGGGGCACGTCGACAGCAAGGTCATTTTGTGCCCATAACAATGGTTAAAGATAAACTAAAACGGTATGTCCTTTAAATCATCATTAGTGGAGGTAGAATATTGGTTCTCAAGGACGATATATCACATCAAAGTTTGCGTGTCGAAGAAAAGTAAAGATGTTACCGGACGTCACGACATCCGAGTCGTCACTCAGAAGCATACGTACTTAGCAAGCAGAAACATACGTTCAGCAAGCAGAAGCATACGTTCTTTTCTCTAGAACGGGGTACGCCATGAAGGCTATTTCCTTCTTCTAGTGGCCTCATGGTGAGCACAGGAGGGCAGGAAGACTGGCTTCAGGGCCGGGCCCGGACGCGTCACACCCGGATTCCGAACATGTCGGCTCGGTGCCCTGCCCCCGGGGGCAGCTGAACTGTGCTGTGTTTGAGGCTGTCACGTGTGTTGGCTTTTGCTTCATGTGACGCCGACCACATGTGAGCCCTGCTACTCTTCGATTAATAAAACTAAAACTTATCGCTCCTTCACCAAGGATCACGAAGCAGATCATCTGTATCGGGCATGCATGGCCAATCAAAGGTCGTTCAGAATTCATGACAGAAAGGATATTTATGCCCAATGATGAGATCCTTGAAAATAAATATGAAATTCCACGACCACCCCGGTCTACATTGCCGGGCGATTTTACGGATTCAGGAGGCAGACATTTGCTCGACCACAGGACCTTATAATGTGCACATGGCATACAATCATCCGTTCGTCATCGAACGTAAACAATGCTTTAAAATGGCCTTTCCCGACCTTTAAATTGATCCAGTGATGCAATTCAGAAACAACGCTGCCCATAGCCGAGATACGAAAGACTGCTGATCCACAAGACGACGACCAGGCGTACCACCAGACATATTTTGTCACGAATATACCAAATCGCCATCGGAACATTGCTCATGCTTGCAGTTTCGGCCAATTTGCTCATAGCCTCTTGCCGACGTTCAGCACTCAGCTGGTGTTCGCCAACAATATGAGATATTGGTGCCGGTGCTCGTGGTAAGCGGTCCCTGCTGAGCCCCACCGGGCGGTGAGCACACCTTGCAGCCGCGAGCAGCTATATTTGTCCACCGCCGACCGGCTACAATGCACATGGGAAGCCGAGCCGCCGCGAGATGAGGAGACAACGGCCAGAGCATGGCAGAGATGCCCGCGTACATCGGTGGGTGGTAGCATTAGACAATGTGCACACGCCCGCATGTGGAAAATGTTGGAAAATGGAAAAGGTCGAGAGTATCCCCCAAACGGCTCCAGTGCGTCGCCACTGGGTTTCAGTAACCCTCAAACGGCACCAGTGCGTCGTTGCTGTTGTCCAGCACTCGGTCAGTACTGTGACACAATAACTCCCACAGCTTCTTCACCAGCACGAACCAACCACTCACAAAATGCATATCATATCAACACAAACGCGCATGACATCCTTCTCTGTACTCTGGGGGAGGGGTATTTCTTTACTGTTACTCCAGCCTCCAATGTGTTCTTTTTCAGACCTAACATCGGACCGAGTGATACATGGAGCTGAAACCAGACACCCTGGTGAACCTCTGGTGTCCGGGAACCACCGCAGCAGGCACCTCAGGTGGCTCTCTGGCCGGGGAACCACTGCAACAGACACCTCAGGTGGCTCTCTGGCCGGGGAACCAGCGCAGCAGACACCTCAGGTGGCTCTCTGGCCGGGGAACCAGCGCAGCAGACACGTCAGGTGGCTCTCTGGTCGCCGGGGAACCAGCGCAGCAGACACCTCAGGTGGCTCTCTGGCCGGGGAACCAGCGCAACAGACACCTCAGGTGGCTCTCTGGCCGGGGAACCAGCGCAGCAGCGTGGTGCCGCCGGCTTTCACGGTGAGCGGGTGCTGCCGGTACCACTGGACCATGGCCGGCGCCGACGCGAAGCTCTCCTCGTCCGGCTTGGCGATGCCGAGCGCGAACCGGCCGTCGGCGCGCTCCCTGACCTGGACGTGGCAGCAGCGGCCCTCCACCACCACGCACAGCGTCAGCGGCGCGCTCACGCTGCGCGACGCGCGCACCAGGAAGGAGCCGTCGGCGCGGTCGAGCAGCACCAGCTCGGACACGTGGCGGCTGACGTTGCGGAACCACTTCTGCGCCGGGTGCGCCGCGTTCGACTCGCTCGTCTCAGAGTCGAAGCTGCGCAGCGCGTCGCCGCCCTCCGACAGCGAGTTGCACGAGCCGAGCGCGCCGTCGGCGGCGCGCAGCAGATGCTGCGGCGGGTCGGAGCGCGAGCGGGCGCGGCCGCCGGGCGGCGCCAGCAGTGCCGCCGCCGCCGCCGCCACTGCCACGCCGTCCGGCACCAGGTAATCGTCGTCGGTGCTCGTCGGCGGCGCCGGCCAGTGCGCCGCCAGCCGAGGCGGGCCGAGAACCGGCGGCTCGGCTGGGGTTGCAGCGGGCGATGGATCGCGGCGAGGTACGGGCACAGGAGACTCCCGGAACGTGGGGGGGTCTCGACGAGTGGTTTGGATGACAGAAGTTGAGGTGGGAGAGACTCGCGCCGGGGTGGGGGAGGCTCGCGCCGGCGGTGAGTCAGCGCGGCCGACCGTTGCGCGAAGCTGTACGGACGCGTTCATGTCCAAGTAGGTGGCGTCTTGCAAGTCGGCTGTGTTTTGGTACAGGTTCTGGTCGATTGCGGCCGTCTTGGTCGGCCGCGGCGGAGGCTCGTCGACCATCAGATGAGGCGGTGGCTGCGGCGATCGGGTGCGATCGGCCCCTGAGCCCGATGCGCACGGCACAAAGTTGGCGACATTCCGCGGCACATTTCTGGGGCCGGTGCTCTCGGAAGCGGAGCCGTTTAGCGGGTCAGTTCCGGTGCCGGAACCGTGTCGCAGACCAGGCCTGAAGCCGGTGTCCTCCGATGCAGGCTGGCACAGCGGCGACGTCCTCTCGTACTGCCTGGTACCGGCCGACGATACAGCCGGGTCACGTTCGGCGCGGTCGGCTGGTGGTGTGGCAGCCCGTGGTGGTGAGAAGCCACCACCACCACCCGGTCGGTGGTGGTGGTACACCTTGCGAGTGAACGCGGCGGCCGTTGCGCCGGTCCGGTCGTCACGCGTTGTCTCGTCACGCTGGGCAAGTGTGGGTGATCTGCTGCCGGCGGCGGCGCCCGTGTGCTGGCCTGACGCCGGACTGCTCCGCGGGCCGGCGAACAGGGTGTCGCGCGGCGGCCGCGGCAGCGCCGGGGCAGCCGCCGCCGCCGCCGGTCCGCCACCGGGCACCGCCTGCTGCGGCCGGCCGGTCACGCTCATGGCCAGCGCCCGCCCGCCCGAATCGTCGCCGTCCCTCGCTGCGCCCGCACGCGGTCAGTCCTCACAAACCGCCGCCGGCCCACACCTCCGCAACTGTCCGACTGGCACTGCGAGCCGCACGACAGCTGACACACGGCGGCCACTGTGCGCTCGGGCCGTCGTCGCGGACGTGAGCGGGCCGACTGAGGCTGCCAGTCTGCGCCGGCCGCAGCCGGACCGGCGGCGCCTATCTCACCGCTTCCGTCTGGCAGGCCGTCACCGCCGCCGCCGCCGCCGCTGCCCGGAATCGACGATACCACCGACACACGGACGATACCACCGACACCCGGACGCTCATCCCCGGCCCGGAACCACCACGGTCGCGCGGCTCCCGGCCCCGGACCACATTTCAAGCTCAGAAGCCGCCTGGTGCCATTGATGAGACGTGAGGTGAACACGACGAATCGCCCACCGGTGTAACATCCAAACAAGGTGTCGAGGCTACAACTTTGGCTTCGAAGCCGAGCAGAGGCGTCTGGAAGTTCCAAAGCCGAAGCCCGAGCAAAGTATTCACCCTGGGAGCTGGAGGTCTTGGAGTAAGTTGCCCGTCTCAAAATCGAAAGATTGTGGATTCGAGTCTTATTCGTAGGTACCGTCCGTATCCGTCTTCAATCCGTAGGTATTGAAGACGCTATATGACCCAGCGGTCGATCTGTCGTAAAACCAATAGCCGAACCAAGAGGTAGCCCAATTGCATAGAAGTTGTTCTGTTATCAGCTAGACTGAAAGTTTTCTCTGCAATTTAGCCCTGAACCTCTGCATACGATTTCCTGATTTCAAAACATATTTCTTGCGAAAAATGGCAGTACAAGGTAAGCAACCCAGCCATGACTGACGAAGCGATCCAGCCATACCAGACGAAGCAATCCAGCCATACCAGACGAAGTAATCCAACCATAACAGACGAAGCAATCCAGTCATACCTGACGAAGCAATCCAGCCACGCCTGACGAAGACTGAGCCGCATTAAAAAACGGTAAGACAACTGAATAAATCGCAGGCACCTACAATACGTGGCCTTCTACTGCTGTGGTCTGCTACTTCATCATGCGACTGCATTCGCAACACAGTTTTCGAGTGACAGATTCCCCCAGATTTCATTTCAGATGATGCCCTCACTTCTTCGACAGATATTGGGCTCTTCTTGGATGCACTCAGCTGACTTGCTACATGACGTCACACTCTGACGCCAAATGATCGCGGAACTGTAGCTGCCGCGGAATTTATTGAGCACAAAACGTGCTAGAAAGGTGATATCAATCAAAGGCGGAGTCCAAACAGGTGCGGAATAGGAACATCGTAGTCGGCCGACGCGTCGAGGGCTCCAGCAAGAATATGCCGGTGCTCAGTTTCCCAAATCGTGGAGACTCTCTCCGTTCCCTCCCCATTCAGTCGGTCTTGTAGTTGTAATATTTTTAGTTCTGGAACGCTCTACGAGCACACGCGGTGTGTAGAAATTTGAAGCCTAACCAAGCAACCATCTATCTCTTCTTTCAGCTTCTTCTTCAGCACCAAACTCGATGAAATAGAGTCGCAATTGAAAACAAAACAGCCAGTATGGTCAGACACATCGCAAGGCGAAGAATCAGAATACCCCAACTAAACGTACGCATGACAATTTACTGCCAACAGAGGATTTGAAGAAAACCAATGATAATGATAGCGATTATAATAAGAATAGCAATATTAATATAAATAACACTAAAATCAAAGCATAATAGTAATACTTCTACTACTACTACTTCTGCTACTAATACTACTATTACTACTACTACTAATAACAATAATACGAATAATAATACAACTAAGACTACTACTACTACTACTAATAATAATATTATGAAGACTGCAAATAATATCAACACCAATAAATAATGACAACAATAAATATGATAGTACCCATATTCAATAACTTAATTTCAGAACCTCGACGTGGTCGAGCGGTTACATGAGGTGACCCGCTCCATGGCGAGAGGCTATGTGAGAGGAGCTAGTTCGGAATCTCCCGCGACCTAAACTATTTTCGGTGGACACCGACCACAGGAACCGCAAGCATTGCTTTGGTGATAGCCTGGTACCGAAGAGGGGCAGAGGGAAAATGCCCCCCCCCCCTGAGGGGTGGTGGACCCCCCAAGGATCGCACCGGGGTACCCAAAAAAGCGTACAGCGGCCACAAAAAATCGTCTAGTCCCCAGAAATTCGCGCCTGGGGCCGAAAGAAATGCTGTAGAACCCAGAAAATTCACCCTGGGGCCAGCAAAAATAGCGTCGGAGCCACGAAGACTCGCGCTGGGCCCAAAAATTCTGGTCAAGACCCTCCAAAATTTGCATCGGGACAACCTAAGTACAACAGGTCCGGAGAACTCGCGGGGGGGGGGGCGAAAAAATCGTGGCTGGACTAAAAAACGCGCTGGGTCCAATAAATTTCAGCCTGGAGCCCAAAAAAAATGGCGTCGAGGGCCCTAAATAAGCACAGCGGGTCCCCAAAATCGCGCTGATGGTCCAAGATTGTCATCGGGAGCGCCACAAATTGGCGTCCGAGGCCAAAAATAAATGCAGGGGACTTGAAAAATTCCACAGAACCGAAAATTCGCGCCGAGGACCCGAAAATTGAGGCCGGGCACCAGAAAATTGAGGACGGGGCACCCAAATATAAACCGGGATTATGAAAAATTAACATACGAGTCCGGAAAATAACTCAGGAGCCCCACAAATTGCGCTGGAGGCCTCAAAACAACGTATAGTCTAAAAAAACGTACTGGCGGTATAAAATTCGAAAAGGGAATACAAATACGATGTCAAGAGCTCGAAAAATCACGTCACGACCCCAGCTTCGAAATTCAGAAGACGTCCCGAAAAAAAATCGCCTGAAGCCCAGAATACTCGCGTCGGGTCCCTGGGAAACACGCGCCGGGACCCGATGGGCGACGGAAGCGACGGAAGGCCCTCAAAGCACACCGTGGCCGCAAAGAGAGCATGAGGTCCTCAAAAACGGGTTGGAGCCCACAAAAAGCGACATAGTCCTGATACAAAAAGGAAAGGCCTTCGAAAACGCGCCGGTCCCTAAAAACACCTTGGGTCTACAAAAAGCAATAAAGTCCTAAGAAAACACCGTGTGTCTACAAAATGCTACAAAGCCTAAAGAAGCGCCGTGATAAAAACGAACCGGACCCACAACAAAAATAAGCTGGGCTCTAGAACAAATCAGAAGACAAAAAACCGCAACTGCCCCCCCCCCCAAAAAAAAGCGAAAAAAGCACAAAAAAAGCAGCACCTCAGTTCGGTAGCCAATCTGGGAGCATATATAAACAAAGAGGTGAGGTGCATTAAAGGCCAGCGTGGTCCGGATTCTCTCCCGACAGACAATGTGGGGAGAAATGAAACAATCATCAAGTTGAATTCATCGAACTTCCTCACCAAGCCTTCCATGACGCAAACTATAGCACAGACTGTCATGCCGCAGCAACTAGAAAAACGTAACGTTAGCAAACGACCTAGCACAAACCGTCAAATCGAACGAAGTTTGGTGAATGCGAGGAATGCGCAAGGCGGATGTACACGTGCACGAACGCTGGCGTGACTGCGACCCTACGTTATGAACTGGAATGCATGTAATTGAAAAACAATTACATTGTAAAGATATTTGTACAGCATAGAAGCATAGGTGTAATTTAGTGTTAGCTGACTTATCGACAGATGCCAAAAGAAAAACCTTCGAACAGGGTGGTGGACTCAGGAACGATGGTGGTAGATTGGGCACCCCTACACAGGAATATAAAGCTGCTCACGAATTTGAATTAACAAAAATGAATCCATTTGAAAAAGTGGTCGAAATCCGGGAACCTTTATTAATGAGGGTAGGTGCCCCCCACCCCCTCCCAAACAAATGTTTTCCCCCTGAGGAAAATCCTAGGTCTGCCACTGGTGATAGCACAAACTCGCCCTCAATACTTCAAATCGGTTCCAAGCTTACCACAGATTAAAACGATGAATTAACCAGACAACAAATTCGTTTGGGCCGTTATGTTTCACGTTCCTAGTTTGCACTACGGTGGACCTCATTTCGGAAGCTAGAAGCTAGAAGTACAAGATTTAATTATTAAACATATTGTATTATATGGCTCACATTTCAATATTTCAGTTTCACTCTTCAAGAATACTGAAATGCCCAAACGCCAATTATATTTAAAAAACGGGAGAAAGGGACTTCAATTTAATTTCCAATGGCACGTGTACCGCTTATCCCCCATTTGAAAATACCTATTTGTGAGCGTCGCACGAGTATGCTGTCTTGCATGACCCTTGCGCAAGTGCTCCTGACATGTCCTCTGAGTGCGTGCTCGTCGTCGCTGACGTCATTGCCGTCGATGATGTCGCACTTACGTGTCCGTCGCGCAGGAACATCTCGTGCGGCGTCTGCTGCAGTACCACTATGACGTCACCGGGCTCGATGCCCGGCTTCTGGTTACCCTCGCCGCGGAAAGTGATCTTCTGGCTGTCGCGCATTCCCTTGTCGACGTGCACCTGGGTCACACAGAGCACGCACTCTTAGCCTACACCGGCCGCCCTACCAACACACATAGCGCGCAGACAAACAGTACATTGAACAGACAGAAGTGATTGATTCAGTGTTCTCAAATTCATTTTGAGTTAGATGTCTGATATAAGAGAAATGCAAGGAATGAACAAAAACGCACAATGCAAGTACTTCGACGTACATCGGCACTAACGACTGCTAAGGCATTCAGCACCCAGGCAAGAAGGATAGCTTATTTTGTCATCACCACACCTGACTATGGCCTTGCCATAACTGATCGTATCCAGCTCGTGGCTGCCGTAGCTGATACGTATATACACACACACACACACATATATATATATATATATATATATATATATATATATATATATATATATATATATATATATATATATACATATATTTGATATATAGTATATATATATTATATATATATATATATTATATATTTTATATATAGTACATATATTATATATATTATATATATATTATATATGTGTGTATACACGTATATATACTGATATATACGTAGCTGCCGTAGCTGACCCACGTCAGTTTCCGAGATCCTTACTCTCCTCTCCAATATCCTGATCTGATGCTTTAAGTCCGATGTAATTTATATAGAAAATAACTAATGAAAAATAAAATATAATATCATGATAACATACGAATCAGATTATACCGACCGCGCGAACCAACAACTGCAGCCGGGACACTGGACAGGACTGCAGCTGGACGAGCTTCAAGCTGCGCTGACGGCGCGGCGCCTGTCCGCCATCCACCCGCCCACCTCGAGAATCTTGACCTGGCTGGTGGTCTTCTGGCCGGAGCACGTCCGGCAGCGGTCCCGCTCGTTCATCAGCTCACCCTCGCCGTGGCACTCGTTGCACATGGTCTGCTTCTGCTGAACCATGCCCGGCCCGATCTGTCGGCCGACGCGCGGCGTCACGTCACGTCACGTCACGTCACAACGCGATACGGCACGTCACACATCACGTCGCACCCCACGCCACGACACGATGAGGTACGGTACACATCACATCACATCACGTCACGTCACACATCACGTCGCACCCCACGCCACGACACGATGAGGTACGGTACACATCACATCACGTCGCACCCCACGCCACGACACGATGAGGTACGGTACACATCACATCACGTCACGTCACACATCACGTCGCACCCCACGCCACGACACGATGAGGTACGGTACACATCACATCACGTCACGTCACACATCACGTCGCACCCCACGCCACGACACGATGAGCTACGGTACACATCACATCACGTCACGTCACACATCACGTCGCACCCCACGCCACGACACGATGAGCTACGGTACACATCACATCACGTCACGTCACACATCACGTCGCACCCCACGCCACGACACGATGAGGTACGGTACACATCACATCACGTCACGTCACACATCACGTCGCACCCCACGCCACAACACGATGAGGTACGGTACACATCACATCACGTCACGTCACACATCACGTCGCACCCCACGCCACGACACGATGAGGTACGGTACACATCACATCACGTCACGTCACACATCACGTCGCACCCCCACCACCACCGCCACGACACGATGAGGTACGGTACACATCACATCACGTCACGTCACACATCACGTCGCACCCCACGCCACGACACGATGAGGTACGGTACACATCACATCACGTCACGCCACACATCACGTCGCACCCCACGCCACAACACGATGAGGTACGGTACACATCACATCACGTCACGTCACACATCACGTCGCACCCCACGCCACGACACGATGAGGTACGGTACACATCACATCACGTCACGTCACACATCACGTCGCACCCCACGCCACGACACGATGAGGTACGGTACACATCACATCACGTCACGTCACACATCACGTCGCACCCCACGCCACGACACGATGAGGTACGGTACACATCACATCACGTCACGTCACACATCACGTCGCACCCCACGCCACGACACGATGAGGTACGGTACACATCACATCACGTCACGTCACACATCACGTCGCACCCCACGCCACGACACGATGAGGTACGGTACACATCACATCACGTCACGTCACACATCACGTCGCACCCCACGCCACGACACGATGAGGTACGGTACACATCACATCACGTCACGTCACACATCACGTCGCACCCCACGCCACGACACGATGAGGTACGGTACACATCACATCACGTCACGTCACACATCACGTCGCACCCCACGCCACGACACGATGAGGTACGGTACACATCACATCACGTCACGTCACACATCACGTCGCACCCCACGCCACGACACGATGAGGTACGGTACACATCACATCACGTCACGTCACACATCACGTCGCACCCCACGCCACGACACGATGAGCTACGGTACACGTCACGTCACGTCACGTCACGTCACAACGCGATACGGCACGCCCCACATCACGTCGCACCCCACGCCACAACACGATGAGGTACGGTACACGTCACGGCACGCTACACGTCACGTCACGTGACGTACGCACGGCACCCGACACGACACCACTACCGCACGGTGTGCACACACAGACCGCACCACTGCCACACGGTGTGCACACACAGACCCCACCACTGCCACACGGTGTGCACACACAGACCCCACCACTGTCACACGGTGTGCACACACAGACCTCACCACTGTCACACGGTGTGCACACACAGACCTCACCACTGCCACACGGTGTGCACACACAGACCTCACCACTGCCACACGGTGTGCACACACAGACCCCACCACTGCCACACGGTGTGCACACACAGACCGCACCACTGCCACACGGTGTGCACACACAGACCCCCACCACTGCCGTACGGTGTGCACACACAGACCCCACCACTGCCGTACGGTGTGCACACACAGACCGCACCACTGCCGTACGACGGCGCCCGGTGAGGCCCGCTCACCTGGCGTATGTGCACTTTGATGCCGCGTCCCTGACAGCCGCGGCACGGCGTGGGAGCCGTACCCATCCGGCCCCCGGTGCCGCCGCAGCCAGCGCACACCACACTCTTGCTCAGCTGCAGCTTGGACGTCTTGCCGTTGTACAGGTCTTCAAGCGACACCCTGCATACCAGGTGGTAATGGTGATTGACGAGGTGGTAATGGAGGTGGGAAAACGCAGTAGAAAGTCGTTCACCCGCGCAGGTTAAAGATTTGCTAGGGTGACCGTCGGAGAAAAGATCGTAGGTCACATGTCTTCGGGCGACGATGGATATGGCCTCGGGCTTGGTTGGTTGGTTATTGGCTTTACGACACGTCGATCGTTGAGCCATATAGCGTCGCCAATCTCTCACGCCGATTGGTCGCGGGCGAAGAGTAGCGACAGGTGAGACTCGAACCCACAATCTTTCGATTGTGAGACGAGCATCTTACCCCTAGACCACTCGTCCCCTCGCCTCGGGCTTCTGGGACGACGCAGGGGAAGAGGTTGTAGGTCACATATCTTCTAGGGTGATGCTGCAGATGAGATTGTAGGTCTAATGTTCCCACCCTAGACCATCACAAGTCCCACCCTAGTCCGTCAGACGTCCCACCCTAATCCGTCACAAGTCCCACCCTGTCACGTCACACGCCATCACCCTTGTCGTCACAAGTCGCTACCTTAGTCCGCCACAATTCCTCACCCTAGTCGTCACAAGTCGCTACCATAGTCCGCCACAATTCCTCACCCTAGTCCGCCACAATGCCCCACTATAATCCTCCACAAATTCCTACCCTAGTGCGTCACAATTCCCCACAATAATCTGTCACAATTATCCACCCTAATCCGTCAAAAGTCCCCATCCTAATCCGCCACAAGTCCCACCAAAGTCCGTCACTCCCACCCTGGTCCGTCGAAAGTCACGACTCTGACCTGTCACATGCAGGATTATATTTGTACCTTCTAATCCCGGATGTGGAGAGGATAATTTTGGGGTAATCGAATACGGAGATATTTTTCTTCAAACCTGTGACATCAGAATCTCAGCTTCCACTTTCCAATCAAACTTGAGCACCCTGTCACAGAGCAGTTCATTGTCAAACAGAACCACTCAACCTATAAATCAGAAATATAATAAATTCTGGAGATGATAATGTTCTGGATGCCAAAAATCCAGAACAAACATATTGTTTAATCTTGGCCACATGTTCCTACCATAACAGACTACATGTTTCCACTCTGATCTATCATATTCTCCACCCTGACCCACCACATTCTCTCCCGGACCCGTCATAGTCCTCACTCTGGCCGTTACAATCCTCACTCCGGCCATCACAGTTCCCACCCAGTCTTCACTCTGGCCTGTCATGGTAACAGTTCCCACCCTAGCTGTCACAGTTCCCACTCTGACTGTCGCAGTCATCACCTTGGCTGTCACAAGCCCCCCCCCCACCATCCGGACCCGTCACAGGCTCCACTCTAGACGTCAGTCCTCACTCTGACCGCCACAGCCGTCACCCTGGCCATATCAAGCCCTCACCCGAACCAGTCACAGTTCCCACCCGGACCGCCACAGCCCCCCCCCCACTCTGATCATCACAGACCCCCTACCCTGACCCTCCGCAGTGCCCACCTAGCCTTCGAGGGTCACAGTGCCCACCTGGCCCTCCATGGTCACAGTGCCCACCTTGGCCTGCCGGGGTCACAGTTCCCACCCTGACCCGTCGCAGTTCCCACCCGGGTCCGTGCCGTGCCGGCTATTCTCCACACCACCACCGCCGACGCGCTGCACTCACTTGAGCGGGTACACGGTGTCCTCACCGCGGCGCGGGCCGCGCGGCCGGCCCGCCATGCCGAACATGCCGCCCAGGCCGCCCAGGCCGCCGCCGAAGATGTGCGAGAACACGTCGTCGCCGGAGAAGCCGGCCATGTCGGCGGCGCCGCCGCCCTCCTGCAGCCCGCGTATACCCTGTCGGCCGCGCCGCCGTCAGCACGGACACCGTCAGAGCATGCACTACCGCCACCGACACCACACGTGTTCAGGACGGACACCGTCAGAGCATGCACTACCGCCACCGACACCACACGTGTTCAGGACGGACACCGTCAGAGCATGCACTACCGCCACCGACACCACACGTGTTCAGGACGGACACCGTCAGAGCATGCACTACCGCCACTGTCACCACACATGTTCAGGACATGCGCTCGGACGACCATAGCCAAACATTTGCCACACCCACTGAGCAAAAACCATAATGTGCTTAATCACCACCACGACGTCCACCGTCTGCACAGCACCACCACGACGTCCACCGTCTGCACAGCACCACCACGACGTCCACCGTCTGCACAGCACCACCACGACGTCCACCGTCCGTTGTTCCGTCCACGCCGCTGTCCTACTTGTTGATTACTAAAATTCAAACCGTATTTTGGACAGATTGATGCCACAGACAGACAAGACCATGATGCCAATGACAGATTGCTTCACCATATGGTGAAGTGCAGACAGCTGATTGGCGAAGTAAAAAAAATTGTCTATGCCACTGACGTGGCCGGGGAGGCACGTGGGACCCAGCTACTCACGGGGAAACGGCGCAGCCAGAGGTTTTCTAAAAGGGCTAACATCTGAGAAGGTCGCCATGTCCAAGTGGAACCTCATCATAACGGTGGTCTGCACCCAAGTCTTGTCTTACGAGGTGGGGAGTGCACTTGGATGTCCCACTGGGGCCTCTCTGAGGGAGCATCGCCATCGTGAAGGCGGGGGTTCGTGCCAGAGAGAACCTCCTGCACCCAAGGGGCCTACTCCCAGGTGGACCTCCTGCCGCCAAAGTGGAGGCATGGAGGCCCCTTGACTACGCGCCGTTTGCTGGTGGTGAGAAACATGCAAAACATCGCAGCCATCAATACCCCGGTTCTCGCTGCTATCGATAGGTATTTCATGGCCGAACCTGCCACCGTCGTGAAATTGCACCCTCTTTGCAAGTTTGAATTACGGCACTGGTACCACACAAGTGCTTACGAGGTGTTCATATGACATTTCATCTAAACTTTTGACCAGTGTTAAAATAACGGTTTTTCGTTAGGTGTGAGATGTCGAAACGATTACAGTAGGATGTCGAATTCGCCATGGAAACAAGACCATCTAACCCATCTAACAGAAATTATAAGTTATTCGGACACAATTCTGATCCAACTGCATACTCATATGTGCACCTTTCCCCTTTGTTTTGAGATACCTAATTTAGAGGTAATTATTTTAGTGATATCAATACAAAATACCTATCCATATGAACTGATGTACAACAGAACACATCGTAGGTAATCCTTTTACCTGGAATTGTGCTGATAGATGTTTGTGCATCACAATCTGCAATGATGAGCATCAGCATGATGCTTATCAACAAGATACTGTTGGAAATCAGTTATGAAGACTTCATAACAACTCATGAAGCAGGATGTCGATACTCTGTTCGGAGGGATGTCAATTCAGTGTTCAGAAAGTGGTATATTCCACCCTATTTGATGAATAATTTATCGCTGCTCTTGACCCACAAATCCGAAGTTAACGACCCAACGCTGGCGCTGTAGCGAGTTGGGGCGACGATGATGGCGTCATCTATCTGAACGATGATGTGCCCGCCAGCTTCCCAACATTATCTGTGGAATTACCAAGCAGGATAGGGCGACGCAATTTGCGCAGACAGGTAAAGATAAAGAGTTGCACCAAATTCCCATTGGTCACTTACCACCATTATGTCCATGCCTACCTATTTGACGAACCGTGATGCTTAAAGAGGGCATTTTCCCCCAAAGAAAATCCAATCGCACGGTGAGCTCATTTTTTTATCTCGCGAAACAGGCATGATTATGGCATTCAGAATTAGCGCACAGCTCAAACGATGACTGCAGCAGAGCCTTTCAACAAAAGTTGAAAAAGGGCGAATCCTAGCTGACATAAACCACCTATTTGACACACAGCAATATGGATCCGGCCCGCTCCACTCAATTTGCGCAGTTCTTATTTCCATGAGAGATTAACTTGCTGGCATGGACGGACCGGAATTTCCATGCTGACACTGATTGGCATGGCCATCAGCATGAACAGCATGAGTTCGATGTATCGCACGATGCACTGCTACTGAAGCTTCAGCATTTGCCGGTCAGCTTCAGCTGACTTGAGAGCTCTGTGGAAGGTGATAAACAGCGCGTAGGCGTGTGCGGAACACTGTCTGCAGTCTGCACCCCTCAAAATCACCATTTAAACATTTCAGATGCGTGCTTGGGCCAATTGTTGTTGAACGTTTTACCAATGTGTCGCAGTACATTTCTCCGGACATCAACGGGTTCAAAATGACGCATGGTCAACAGCTGCACTCGGTGACTTGCAGGACTCGGTGACTTCCAGCGTGCTTCAGCGTGCAGCGCCCGGTCATCGCGCTGGGGCATTTCGTGTCCGTGCCGCTAAGAGCTACACTGATGAAGCAATCGGTCGTTAGATTCGTCGCATGCGCACCAATTTAGAAAGCGTGTGAGTATGCATACCGCGTCCACTGTTGACCGAGGCGCAGTTGCATGAACATCTGCATTTTTTATCTGTGTTGTGCATTATATATCATTGGGATTGCTGCTAATTTTTCATTGAAGCTGTGATTGACAAGGACAAGTAATAGTCACTTGTAAAAGTGGATTGCTCATGTTTCTGTATTGCAATGTAATACAACACAGCCATGTCCTAACCACGTCTGAAACTTTGGTTCCTTTGAAGCGGCAAGTGTCAGACTAAGTGTGGTTATGGAACAGCTGCACAGCCATTGATGTGCTGAGAATCCCTTTGGTTGGTTTTATAACCTAGTTGCATGGGTTCTAATGCTATTTTTGATTAACTGAGGCAACATGAAGTTGGTTGGCCCTGTGGTAGCCTGTGGTAGCCTGTGAAGTTGGTTGGAGGTACCCTGTGGTACGCCGTTCTCCTGCACATATCTTCTGGATAGCTGGTGGCCAACACGAACACTGAAATGTCGGTCAGTCAGAAAATTCCGTATAATCCCCATTGACCCCCGGGCACCGCATCTATGTACTTTTGCAATAATACCTTGGCGACAGGTCGTGTCATATGCAGCTTCTATGTCGAAAAAGACAGCGACGACGTGCCGTTTCTGCTTAAACGCTACACGTACTGCTGTGTCCAGTGTTAAAATGTGGTCGATAGAACTCCGGTTCTTCCTAAAACCGCACTGTGCATCTGAAAAAAATCGTGCACTTCTAAAAACCAGTTAATCTGATAGCTACCAGCCTTTCCATCAACTTGCACAAACACGAGGTGAGGGTTATTGGGCGATAGTGGAGTGGTTCTAGTCCACTTTTTCCAGGCTTCAACACTGGTATCACCAATGCTTCTCGCCAGGCTACTGGGAAGTCCCCTTGTTGTCACAGCTGGTTGAAGATGTTTAGAAGTGTTTCGATTGCACATGGTGGGAGATGCTTTATCATTTCATTGTGGATGTTGTCTGGGCCCTCACATACACTCCTGAGCTTCGCCACAGGGGAAGTCAGTTCGGACATCGTGAATGGTCTGTTATACGATATGTTGTCAGTGGTGGCAAAGTCAACAGGAGACATTTCGCAGCGCGATCTATGAGGCAATAATTGCGGATCGCAGTTGCCACTTTGGCTACGTTCCGACAAAGAGCGGGCAATTTCGTTCGTAACGTCTCTGTGACCCATGCGTAGCACGGGTAGTGGAACGGACGAATGCTGGCCTGCCATGCGTTTTATTCTGGACCACACTTGTGTGGTCGGGGTATGGTTGTATATTTCGCCCAAATATTCCTTCCATGATAGCTGTTTTGCTGCCCGAATAGTGCGTCGTGCCAGGGCCTTGGACCCCAGAAAGGCGAACATATTTCTAGTGTTGCTATTTTTACAAAATTTGCGATATGCCCGCTTCCCTGCGCGGATGGCGTCTCCGCATTCCTCCGTCCACCACGGCACTGGGGTACGCCGGGGGCCACCGGAGGTGCGGGGTATGCATGTGGATGCAGAATGTAGAAGCAGTGATGTGAACTGTTCTATACACTGTTTTCTCCTGCCCATCAGCAGAGCAAGCTGTTTCTATTTGTGTTCTATAATCATTCCAGTTTGCTTTGCGAAGATTCCATCGCTGCGGCCTCTGTCCAAGGACAGGACCGTCACGGTATTCCAGCCATACAGGATAGTGGTCACTTCCCATAGGATCATTGTCCACCGACCAATTAAAATATTGCACAAGTTGAGGACTAGAGACACTGAGGTCTAACGCGGAAGTTTGTCCAGATGGCATACTACAGTGAGTTATGGTGCCTGTGTTTAAAATACATAACGACTCCTCGTGTAAAAGCTGCTCCAAAAGACGCCCACGCCTGTTGACATTTTCACATCCCCATACGGTGTGGTGTGAATTAAAGTCGCCTAAAATTAAAACCGGTTCAGGGAGCTGAGAACAAAGTAGTTTCAGCTCAGTAAATGGAATGAAGTCCCGGGAGGCAGGTAAATACTGCATGAGGAAATCATTTGCCGACCAAAGTGCACCCTGGCAGCGACGGCTTGGAGGCGTGTGTTCACGACTAGTGGCTGCGATGGAACACTATGGTGGATGCCTAGTAGCACGCCACCATGGGAGACAGCGTTCGATGCTACTTCCTTCCGATGGAGGGTGTAGCATTTTACTTGGATTAGTGTCCGGCGACAGCTTTGTCTCCTGTAGGCAGAACGCCACCGGACAGACCTTGTTCACCACTATCTGCAAGTCATGGGCACTGCTTCTAAAACCCCTGCAATTCCATTGTAAAACGGCCTGTATAGAGGACTATTTTTAAAAGAGGGTAAAACAGGTCAGTTCACGACGAACTAACCGGAGCCCACGAA
The DNA here is from genome assembly GCA_034440615.1 of Ashinkailepas kermadecensis. NCBI lineage: Eukaryota > Metazoa > Arthropoda > Thecostraca > Neolepadidae > Ashinkailepas > Ashinkailepas kermadecensis. The sequence continues at coordinate 23,090 of JAOTOM010002289.1, read as the reverse complement.
CTAGCCGGGTCCTTAGAGGACTTACCGCCACTCGGTCCAAGGGACTGAGTTCTAGGGCGGGAGCTCAACGATTCTTGGCCCGGCGGCGAGCCAGACGATGGCAGACCTCGCTTCTGGGGGCCCAGCCGGGGCGGGGGCGGGGGAGGGCCCATGTTACATGAGGCCGGTCCTTCCACTCGCCGTTGCGGCGATGGGGTGGCCGGCCTTTGGGGTGGAGCCTTGTCAGCTCCTTGGCGACTCTTCGCTCGGGCCCCTCTCCATCTCGCCGAGCCTCGCTCGCTTCGCTTCGCAGGCCCGCCATTCGGCTTCTTGGTAAGTGAAGCTAGACTCTGAGGTTTGAATTGGGCGATTTGTGCCACGGGAAGGCGATGTTGGCGCGGAAGTGGAGGCTGAGTGCGAAGGCGAAGTCTGACTCCCGGGAATGGGGAGGGTTCAGGGAGGGAGGACGTGGAGAGGAGGGATTTGGAGGTGGGGCCAGTACGTGGGGGAGGCGAGAGGAGGTTGGAGGACGGACGGGAGGTGAGAGACGGGGGCTTGGTGGTGGATGGGAAGGGGCTGGGCTTGGGAGGAGGGGACCGAGCAGGTCTCCTATATCGCTGGACCTGAGTCCACTCCTCACCCACAGATGTTGGTCGGGATGAGGCCTCGGACGGGTTGGCAGCGCTTCCACTGGTGGTGGGTGTTGCTTCGGCAACGTTTTGTATGGGCCGCCCCTGCCTCGCTGGTGACGCAAGTGGCACACCGAAGGCTCGGAGGAGGGCCGTTAATTGCTCAATGAAGTCAGAGGCCCTTTCGGGCTGTATGTTTTGTTAGGAAGTCAAAGTAGGACATGGTATAGTGTTTTTCACTTTCGAAGCATATGACGTTTTAGGGTGAATTTTGTCGTTACGTCTCTTGCTGCACGAAAGGTTACTTTTTGTGTATATTTGATTGAGATGATTTATTTTTCTTTCAAGTAAGACGGACATGTTCGATCGAGAGAAGTATGGTGATTTTGGTCTTCACAGCTCACACAGTGATGGGTAGAAGAATTGCATTGCTCGGAGATATGGTCGCTGGAAGCACACTTACCACAGGCTGGGCGATTTCGACAGAATTGAATCGTATGCCCGTACCCCTGGCACATAAAACACCGCATGGAGTTGGGGAGGAAAACACGCACTTTCACTCGCACGTATCCAACACGTATTTTTGATGGTATGTCGGTTCTGTTAAATGTCAAAATTATATTATTTGTCGCGACTGTTTGCGTGCCTCTCCTCACCTTCATCCTTCTCGCTCCCGTAACTCCCGACTCCGACAATCCATCCACAATCTCGTCCTCTGGTACATCGCTCAGGTCATAGCAGTTAATTATTCCCCTTGATGTGTTTTTTGTTTGATGGGGTTCGACTTTCATTTCAATGCTTTCATCTACTTTCTTGTCACCTTTCCTTATACTGTATACGAATTCTGATAACTTCAGGGCGTTCTCAGCATCCTTGGCCACTACAAACTCCACCTCCAAAGCACCATTATTCAACCTCTCGCATCTAGCAATCTTCCCAAACCTGTCACACCCATTTCTTCACCGAAATGGAGACAAAGAAGAAAGACTCTTCGTCAGTCCTATGAAGACGAGGACACGAGGAATGGTGGGAATGTTCTCCACACCGCTGTGTGTGTTAGAAAAGCCCCCACCCGCCATGGGTGGGAGACTGGTCTGGCACCTGCGAGAGGGACCAGGGGTGTTTTTGTTTAGTGTGGTTGCCATATAGTGTGTTTGTGTTTCGGCTCCGCGGACGCCCCACCACATCGGGGCCCTACTGGGGGGACGCCTGTGTCCCGATAACGGGAGGACGCCAGGCGCCCAAGGAGCTATACGGGGCAGGCGGAGCCTTCACCCGGCCGGGAGAGAGAGAGACTCACCACCCCGACCGAGATCCAGCGCCGCCCACCCCTTGACCCCAGCCGGCCGGGCCGGCAGACACTGGGAAGAAACCCAGGTCCCCGGCCCGAGGCGACCAGCCATTTGAACCGTATGGGGCCCTACGGGCCCGCCCGCCCCTCCGGGATATCAGGACCAAAGAGGCGTGTTGCTCCCCCGTCGCAACTAGCGCCGTGCGACGGGGACCTCAGCCTCCAGGACTCCGTCAACCCCGGGGGGACGGGCCGAGGGGGCGCGACTACCCCGATACAACTGAGCTGGTAGGCAGGACCGAGAAAGTTGTCCTACCTGCTCACAGTAGGGATAGCTGGTGTTGCAAGGCTACGTGAAAGACATGGATGTTCAGATGAGATGGGCATTGGAATGGGAGCGTATGGATGGGAGGACGTGTGAGGAACTCTTCGTCCTACCTCTCCCCGGCTTCCTGGTGGTCTGGCCGCCGGTTCCTTGAGGCACGCAACCCCCCCCCCATCACGGAAAGGTGGTTCCTCTTCGGGGGGGGGGGGGATACATGAAAGCCAATCAAAGTTGACATGATAAAATCCATAATTTGGGGATGACCCTTAGCATTCACCATTTGACGCCGGTTCAAACCAGCAATCGAAATGGAACGGCACCAGCCGGGCGACTGTCTACCCTGACCACCCTGGACAAGCGTTATGGAAATTAACTCACTTTCCTCCAAATGAACACAAGCACCAGCCACAAGTACCGCGCACGAGCAGCCGACGCGGCTCGGGCTCGGGAGCGCCGACATTCCGCCGCCCGCAGGTGATAACAGCGCGCGAGAACTCCCGCATCCGCCTCACGGCCGGCGGGCAATACCGGTCAGAAACAGGTGACACAGGATCAGGTCAGAAACAGGTGACGGCGCGGGTCCAGCACCGACGCCGAACGTCGCCACCCACCCACCCACCTGAGTATCGTAGATGCGTCGCTTCTGCGGGTCGGTCAGCACCTCGTAGGCGAACGAGATATCCTTGAACTTGTCGCCCGCCTCCGGGTTCTTATCCGGGTGGTATTCCTTGGCGAGGCGACGGTAGGCCTGAGGACAGCGGAGGCTCGTCAGCCCATCGCTGAGTGACACCGGGTCGTCGACAGTCAAACTCACAGAAACGGCACCACAGTCGTGGCCCAGAGAAGAGGAGGGCGAACGTCTGTTGCTCCTCAACGAGGAGTACTGGTGCTTTAGATGCTGGTGTCCTTCAGATTGAAGTGGTTTGTTCAAAATGTCACAGGGACTGCAGGTGCCGACAGGATACATATGGGTGGCAATAATATAAACATGTGGCATGACATTGAGGAGGGATGGTGCAGTAGCTGGCAGTTAATACTATGCAGTGCAACACTCATAACATTTTGGTATCATTATCATTTAGATCGTCCATAGGATAACTTCAAGCATCCATACACTGATGTTTCTCTTGTATGACAATCAATAAGGTCAACACTCCTCTCAGTCAAAAATACTTAGCTTCAAGCTTAATTTCACATTAAAGCTGTACATGCACATCACCATCCAATCCACAATGGGACAACTCCAAAATGGCCAATGCCATCGGGTAATGGAAATTAACTTGGAAATCACCATGATGACATCAACTCATCATTGCTATCCAACAGCAATATATCAATATACAGCTTGCTAGGTTAGATTAGGTTAGGCTACATTCTTAGATGTATTATTGTAATGGCCATTACAGAAGCATTTGGGGGAAATCAAAGCAGTACCATCTCATGATGGTATGTATGGCTTAGTTAGTTAGGTCTTATGCTATTTAGGCATGATACTGTTAGGTTAGGTTAGATTAGGTTATTCTATTACCATCTTACTCCAGAAGGCAAACAACAGAAATAACCATGATATCATTAGTTGCAGCAGTGCCTTGGGACCAGTCAAGATGTGGTCATTGTGTTTCAGTCGTGCCCCAGTGCCACACAAAATTACTAAACTTTCTTCTTCAAAGAATCCTGCGAGTGTAATTTTTGGTGCCACTGTGTCCTTCCAATTGAACATAATTTTATTACAGCCAATTAACAATTTAAAAGACAAATCTATTGGTTAGGTAACTGAAGAGCAAGAATTTCGGACAGGAATAAGTGACAATATCATAATAATCAAATTAATAAATGTGTAATTGGAAAATTTATATCTCCAAATCTTGTACTCACTATAAAAGACAACCTGGTATCTTTATATCTGGCCCAATATGGCATTTCAAGAAAATGTTGTTGAAACACACTTCTGAACATGATTAAGATCAATGTGGTCTTCATTTCTTGAGACCTGGCTGTTGCGGACGCCGTGTTCAACCGCTAGTAGTGGACTATATATGTGGGTGGCGCCCTGCAGCATTGGGTAGAATGGCCAAGAGGCCTAAAAAGAATGGTATAGAAGAGAGAGAGAGCGAGGGAGAAGTAAGTGGGAACAACATGTGAAAGGAAATTATTTGAATAACAATAGGAATAGGAAAAAATAATTGCAACGCGAGAGGTCGGAAAGATGTGTGATGGGAGAATGTAAAGAAATAATCGACGTAACCTAAATCAAGGTGGACGTAATAATAGAGGTTGTAGGTTAGAGCTCCCCAATTCAATGGAGACAAAGGAACTCTCCAATTCAAGAGTGAAGGAACCCTCCAATTCAAGAGAGCAAGGACCTAGATAAGAGCACTCCAATTCAAGAGTGAAGGAACCCTCCAATTCAAGAGGGCAAGGACCTAGATAAGAGCACTCCAATTCAAGAGTGAAGGAACCCTCCAATTCAAGAGAGCAGTGGCATTAGAAAATGAAGGAGTACGAAAAACGTGGAAAGAAAGCAGGAAAAACAGAGTCAGGCACGGTGACCCAGCCGTGACGAGCAGTGCTGCGCGTGATTCCTCGACTCACTTCCACTGATCACTCACTGTTCCACTTATCACTTCAACACCCGCTCAAAGTACTCATTTCTATATTGGCGACGGCGAGACGGCAGAGGTGCAGTGCACCTGACGAAGACGACACAAGAAGAGAGAGAGAGGGTGTAGATGCGCCGCTTATATATGAAGGTAAGGGCAAGCTGAGACAAGGAGAGAAAGGGGTCACGGGTCGCAAAAACACCCCGCACCTGCGCCCGGCCGGCGTTCAACAAATAGGCAGAACAAATACGGGCGACGCGACGGGGACGCCCCATAGGTCGAGCAAACACGTCGTCGCTGGGCATGCGGTGTCCAGCCCGATGTCGCGGCTGCCCGCGAACGGCAGACCACAGCGCGACATGCAGTGTCTGTCGGCAACACTGGCCTTGGTGTCATTAAGATCGTCCATAAAATAACTTCAAGCATCCACACCTGATGTTTCTCTTGCATGACAATCAATAAAGTCAACACTCCTCCTAGTCAAAAATACTTAGTTTCAAGCTTAACTTCACATTAAAGCTGTACATGCATATCACCATCCAATCCACAAGGAGACAATTCCGAAATGGCCAATACCATCAGGTAATGGAAATTAACTGGGAAATCTCAAGACAACTAACCAAGAAATACTCTTTCAGAGTATTTCTTGGTCAATCTCCACAGGCTGTACAAACCCACCATTTTGTGCTTATTTAAACTGTGGATGACAAGCCATGTTGTCATATGCATGCAGAAAATCATTGGGAGGTCATTGTAAAGTTCTATAGCAATGATACTGGAGCCTTTCTGTTCTTTCGTGATCACTGTGTTCCATCAGAAACTGTTAATCATGTTAAATGTGGACTTATGGCAAACTAAAAGTGCACAAATGTGTGTAGCAAGCAAGCAGCAGAAGCCTAAGGCATACAAAATCAACTGACATCACAGAGAATCATGGGCACTGAGGTTGTCATGTCAGATATTGTTGCATTACTTAGGAAAAGGACATTTATAGGGCTAAGATAGCTGACATTGACAAAAAAAGATTGTTTCTAGAAGAGGCTCATGGGATGGCACAACATGTCGATTTTAAGTCCCTTTGCATGCATAGAGACCAAACATACACACATCAGGAGTTTTACAGACATAGGCATGGTAACATGGCAAAGAAAATACCTTTAAACTAATATGTAGGACTCCATTGAACATCAGTAGGCAAGTTTTGTGATTTTCCAGACTTTGCATATTTCTAGTGAATCTTAATTGGAACAAAACAACATACTATACACATCTGCCTTTCTCTTAGATAGTAAAATTGACATATTGTCAGTTAACGAAACATGGTTGTTGCCAACAGTGCCTAGCTCGTTTATAGATATAGCAGGATAAGAGATATTGAGTCTAACTGACTATTATTGTGAGAGTATATTATCTAACTGACCAGGCAAGCAAATCAACCATACTCAGCAACACCATGCTAAAAAGGTGTCGGCACAGAGGGAATCATGTAGCTACTAAGGAATGCCTGTCTGAATATGATTGCAGGCTTGTGTTTCAGCATCTGGACACTAGTGGTATGTACAAAAGGTTCTTAGAAATATTATCAGCTCTTACATAATTATACATACCTAGAGTTGTGCCAAAGGTACATCCTCCATGGCCAAACAGACTGCCTCAGAGTCTATTACACAGGCAAAAGGTTGCATGGAAAAAGTACAAACAAAACAGAAACCAATATGTGAGACAGTCTTCCTGACAGTTTTCCTGTGTCCTGTGTTGACAGTCTTCCTGAGAAAGTTTTCCTGACAGTTGGGAAAGCTTGCAAGGTATTCAAATATTTAAGAAGGGTTCAAGGCACTATCCACTCAGTGATTGCCCAGTGAGTCTTACTTTGTCCCAGGTAAAATTCTGGAATGCTTTATCATTGAGAAACTGACCGAATATTTTGGAAGACCATCACTTGCTGGACAAAGGTCAATTTGGCTTCCATTGTGGATGTTCTTTGGAGGATCAGCTATTGCTGACATATGATACTGTCTCTACCTGGCTAGATGAGTGCTATATAGTGGATGCAATTTTCTTTAATTTTTCAAAAGCATTTGATGGTGTAAAACATGCCCTCCTACTAACAATACTGCACGTTCTGGGAATTTCAGAGATAGTCCTCATCTAAATTCAAAACTTTCCCTGTGGGAGGGAAATGAGTGCTTGTCTCTCACTCTTCCAGCAAGTCAAAGGAAGTCCTGAGTGGCGTACCCCAGGGCTCTGTACTAGATCCTGTTATTCTTGATTTACATTAACTATGTACCTCATGGTATACACTCACAGTTCAAGGTTGTTGCAGATGACCTAAATAATACATCAAACTGAAGTACAAATATAGCACAGACCTGCTAGCTGGTATTTCACAGGTCCAAGAAGATGTAGCTACATTTGTTAATACCACCAAGTCACAGGGACTAGCAATGAATCCCAACAAATGTGCAGAACTTAAAGTGCACTATACCTCATTTGACTGGAATAATCTTCATCCCTATGCACATTATTACCAAGATGGAATTCAGGTAAACTTTGCGGATATGTATAGGTACTGACTTAGGCATCACAGTAATTAGAAACTTACTTTTCCATCAACACATTGCTGGTATTGTACAACAAGTTGTAAGCCTGGCTAGTAACTTAGTAAGTTCTACTTTATGTCATTCCCTGAATTTATGAAAGCCCTATGCATTACCCATGTCACATCCGTCATGGAGTTTGCCTAGTGCATTTGGAATACAGGATGCATAGGTGATTTAAGATGACTAGTCAGTACAGAGAAGGTGGACAGAGAGCATATATGGGGAGGAAGGTCTGGATTATGGTTCCAGGTTGCAAAAACTAGATTTGTACTCTGTGAAAGGTAGACTGATTTGAGCAGGCATGTGGACATTCATTGAAATTGGCTCACAGATGTGCATCAGTGGGTTGGAGGAAAATATTTCTTAACCTCAGATGCTGTGCCACATGTAATTCATTACCTGATGTAGCAACCTTAACAGACCTGGCTGCATTTAAAGCTGCACTGCACTCAAATTTCTGCACATTGTTGTATAAATATAATGAATAGGTTAATGATGATGACATGCTAATCAAACTTGAAGAGTAGCTTTACTTCTTTGTATTATATTTTCCTGAACTCACAAAATAAATATTGCGTGACAACTAACTATCAGCAGATGTAGTGGCTACTAAGTATACACATTCTGGTTAAGGCACACTTTCCAGTTCCTGTTACTTGCCCGTCTATCTGATAACTTAAAATTGCTTTAATCTAGAAAACTAGCATACCTGCAGATACCGGCTCCTGTAAATCAGCCACCGAACTCATCTTTGGGTGACATGAAAGTCGGAGTCAACCAATTGAGAGGTCCACCCAGTCACTTGTATCTTGTGACGAGCATGTAAAACCATTTGTCACCATCTTCAAATCATCTACCACTGAAATTCAGCAATCTTTTATTTTCTGCCAGCATTGTTTGCATTAGAAAAGTAGCATCAATGGTGATGTAGTGTGGGTTAGGTTAGGTTGGATTAGGTTAGGCTGTGATGGGTTAGGTTAGGTTGGGTTATGTTACCTAGCCTAACCTATCACAACCCAATATAACATAATCTAACACAACCAAACCAAACCTAACCCACATTACATCACTACATGCAAAAGGACCTCTCTCATGATCCTTGCTGTGCTTTTGCTCCTCCACATCAGTATATTTAACAAATTATCCTCCACAACCCAAGGAAAATCCCATCCTGTCTTCTTCACCATCAGTAGGAAGATTTGAGTGAATATGCTGCTCTTTTACCACTGCACAAATAAATTGTATCTTGATCACTTTGACTGTTTATGATGTTATCAAAACATTGCATCCATACCCAGCTATTTATTTTAACAACCCTACATTACCTACCAATGCACAGCACATTGTTACATTTCTAGTGTGAACAATGTTATGCATAAAGTAAAAAACTATCCTGGAAATATCTCACTGTTGGACAAACTTGCAGGTTCAAGGCATGAGTACCTCAATTATTTCCTGGTTAGTCTCACTTCTAGCCTGTGTAAATGTCTGGAAGGCATTGCTGTTGAGACTCACAAAATATTTGAATGGTCACCACTTGTTGGACGATGGTCAATTTGGCTTTCGTTGAGGATGTTGTGTGTGCATTTTTGCAGTTTAAGGTAATTTGATTCTTTGGAATATTTTCATACAATGTTTATCAACATGATTAAGACAATGTCACAACTATTTTTCTTGACAAATGATTACTTTTCAGTTGGCAAAGAAATGCATGATTATAATGTTCACTGTGTAAATATAGCCAACAGCATGCTATTATTATTACCTTTCCCAGTTACCTTTACTATTATTATTACCTGGCATGTCACAGACATGATAAAGAAGAAATTCAACACTTTATGCAATCACTTCAATACTCTTTCATGTTGAAAACCATGTTTCCTGCTTGATTCCACATTCATTCCAGATACTGAACATTTGCAACCACACATACAGAAATTTTGATCAAGGCCAGAAGTTCTTTGTGATGCTGTTTGCCCTGATAGCAGTGTTGACAATGCTTGTGAAGATTTGATGACATCATAGAGGAGTTTGTTTCAGGTGATTCTGGTTAGGTATTTGTAGTGTAATACTTGTAGTGTATTTGTATGCATAGGTAGTGAGCAATCTAGTAATATTCAACTAGACTTGGGGGACCTAAAAAGTGGGCTGATCATATGACAGACATCTTTCAACTATGAAAAATGTAAGGTTATGCATCTTGGGTCTGGAATGGATGCGATATTTTTCGGATATACAATGGGAGGTAGGAGATTGGATGTTATTGAAGAGGAAATAGATTTAGGTGTATTAGTTTCAAATGATCTTAAAGCATAAAAACAATGTGTCCCAGCTAGGAACATGGAATCAGAATGCTGGAAATCATTAATAAGAGTGTGAGATATAAGAGCAAAGAAGTGATGAAAATGCTGTACTTGGCCTATGTGCAACCCCACTTAGAATATTCTGTACAGGCATGGAGCCCCTATGTAGAAAGAGAGCAAGCAAGCAGCAGCAGCAAATGTGTGTAGCAAGCAAGCAGCAGAAGCCTAAGGCATACAAAATCAACTGGCATCACAGAGAATCATGGGCACTGAGGTTGTCATGTCAGATATTGTTTGCATTACTTAGGAAAAGGACATTTATAGGGCTAAGATAGCTGACATTGACAAAAAAATTGTTTCTAGAAGAGGCTCATGGGATGGCACAACATGTCGATTTTAAGTCCCTTTACATGCATAGAGACCTAACATACACACACCAGGAGTTTTACAGACATAGGCATGGTAACATGGCAAAGAAAATACCTTTAAACTAATATGTAGGACCCCATTGAACATCAGTAGGCAAGTTTTGTGATTTTCCAGACTTTGCATATTTCTAGTGAATCTTAATTGGAACAAAACAACATACTGTACACATCTGCCTTTCTCTTAGATAGTAAAATTGACATATTGTCAGTTAACGAAACATGGTTGTTGCCAACAGTGCCTAGCTCGTTTATAGATATAGCAGGATAAGAGATATTGAGTCTAACTGACTATTATTGTGAGAGTATATTATCTAACTGACCAGGCAAACAAATCAACCACACTCAGCAACACCATGCTAAAAAGGTGTCGGCACAGAGGGAATCATGTAGCTACTAAGGAATGCCTGTCTGAATATGATTGGAGGCTTGTGTTTCAGCATCTGGACACTAGTGGTATGTACAAAAGGTTCTTATAAATATTATCAGCTCTTACAGAATTATACATACCTGGAGTTGTGCCAAAGGTACATCCTCCATGGCCAAACAGACTGCCTCAGAGTCTATTACACAGGCAAAAGGTTGCATGGAAAAAGTACAAACAAAACAGAAACCAATATGTGAGACAGTCTTCCTGACAGTTTTCCTGTGTCCTGTGTTGACAGACTTCCTGAGAAAGTTTTCCTGACAGTTGGGAAAGCTTGCAAGGTATTAAAATATTTCAGAAGGGTTCATGGCACTATCCACTCAGTGATTGCCCAGTGAGTCTTACTTTGTCCCAGGTAAAATTCTGGAATGCTTTATCATTGAGAAACTGACCGAATATTTTGGAAGACCATCACTTACTGGACAAAGGTCAATTTGGCTTCCATTGTGGATGTTCTTTGGAGGATCAGCTATTGCTGACATATGATACTGTCTCTACCTGGCTAGATGAGTGCTATATAGTGGATGCAATTTTCTTTAATTTTTCAAAAGCATTTGATGGTGTAAAACATGCCCTCCTACTAACAATACTGCACGCTCTGGGAATTTCAGAGATAGTCCTCATCTGAATTCAAAACTTTCCCTGTGGGAGGGAAATGAGTGCTTGTCTCTCACTCTTCCAGCAAGTCAAAGGAAGTCCTGAGTGGCATACCCCAGGGCTCTGTACTAGGTCCTGTTATTCTTGATTTACATTAACTATGAACCTCATGGAATACACTCACAGTTCAAGGTTGTTGCAGATGACCTAAATAATACATCAAACTGAAGTACAAATATAGCACAGACCTGCTAGCTGGTATTTCACAGGTCCAAGAAGATGTAGTTACATTTGTTAATACCACCAAGTCACAGGGACTAGCAATGAACCCCAACAAATGTGCAGAACTTAAAGTACACTATACCTCATTTGACTGGATTAATCTTCATCCCTATGCACATTATTACCAAGATGGAATTCAGGTAAACTTGCAGATATGTATACTGACTTAGGCATCACAGTAATTAGAAACTTACTTGTCCATCAACACATTGCTGGTATTGTACAACAAGTTGTAAGCCTGGCTAGTAACTTAGTAAGTTCTACTCTATGTCATTCCCTGAATTTATGAAAGCCCTATGCATTACCCATGTCACATCCGTCATGGAGTTTGCCTAGTGCATTTGGAATACAGGATGCATAGGTAATTTAAGATGACTAGTCAGTACAGAGAAGGTGGACAGAGAGCATAGATGGGGAGGAAGGTCTGGATTGTGGTTCCAGGTTGCAAAAACTAGATTTGTACTCTGTGAAAGGTAGACTGATTTGAGCAGACATGTGGACATTCATTGAAATTAGCTCACAGATGTGCATCAGTGGGTTGGAGGAAAATATTTCTTAGCCTCAGATGCTGTGCCACATGTAATTCATTACTTGATGTAGCAACCTTAACAGACCTGGCTGCATTTAAAGCTGCACTGCACTCAAATTTCTGCACATTGTTGTATAAATATAATGAATAGGTTAATGATGATGGCATGCTAATAAAACTTGAAGAGTAGCTTTACTTCTTTGTATTATATTTTCCTGAACTCACAAAATAAATATTGCGTGACAACTAACTATCAGCAGATGTAGTGGCTACTAAGTATACACATTCTGCTTTAGGTACACTTTCCAGTTCCTGTTACTTGCCCTGTCTATCTGATAACTTAAAATTGCTTTAATCTGGAGAACTAGCATACCTGCAGATACCGGCTTCTGTCAATCAGCCACCAAACTCATCTTTGGGTGACATGAAAGTCGGAGTCAACCAACTGAGAGGTCCACCCAGTCACTTGTATCTTGTGAGGAGCATGTACAACCATTTGTCACCATCTTCAAATCATCTACCACTGAAATTCAGCAATCTTGTATTTTCTGCCAGCATTGTTTGCATTAGAAAAGTAGCATCAATGGTGATGTAGTGTGGGTTAGGTTAGGTTGGATTAGGTTAGGCTGTGATGGGTTAGGTTAGGTTGGGTTATGTTACCTAGCCTAACCTATCACAACCCAATATAACATAATCTAACACAACCAAACCAAACCTAACCCACATTACATCACTACATGCAAAAGGACCTCTCTCATGATCCTTGCTGTGCTTTTGTTCCTCCACATCAGTATATTTAACAAATTATCCTCCACAACCCAAGGAAAATCCCATCCTGTCTTCTTCACCATCAGTAGGAAGATTTGACTGAATATGCTGCTCTTTTACCACTGCACAAATAAATTGTATCTTGATCACTTTGACTGTTTATGATGTTATCAAAACATTGCATCCATACCCAGCTATTTATTTTAACAACCCTACATTACCTACCAATGCACAGCACATTGTTACATTTCTAGTGTGAACAATGTTATGCATAAAGTAAAAAACTATCCTGGAAATATCCCACTGTTGGACAAACTTGCAGGTTCAAGGCATGAGTACCTCAATTATTTCCTGGTTAGTCTCACTTCTAGCCTGTGTAAATGTCTGGAAGGCATTGCTGTTGAGACTCACAAAATATTTGAATGGTCACCACTTGCTGGACCATGGTCAATTTGGCTTTCGTTGAGGATGTTGTGTGTGCATTTTTGCAGTTTAAGGTAATTTGATTCTTTGGAATATTTTCATACAATGTTTATCAACATGATTAAGACAATGTCACAACTCTTTTTCTTGACAAATGATTACTTTTCAGTTGGCAAAGAAATGCATGATTATAATGTTCACTGTGTAAATATAGCCAACAGCATGCTATTATTATTACCTTTCCCAGTTACCTTTACTATTATTATTACCTGGCATGTCACAGACATCATAAAGAAGAAATTCAACACTTTATGCAATCGCTTCAATACTCTTTCATGTTGAAAACCATGTTTCCTGCTAGATTCCACATTCATTCCAGACACTGAACATTTGCAACCACACATACAGAAATTCTGATCAAGGCCAGAAGTTCTTTGTGATGCTGTTAGCCCTGATAGCAGTGTTGACAATGCTTGTGAAGATTTGATGACATCATAGAGGAGTTTGTTTCAGGTGATTCTGGTTAGATATTTGTAGTGTAATACTTGTAGTGTATTTGTATGCATAGGTAGTGAGCAATCTAGTAATATTCAACTAGACTTGGGGGACCTAAAAAGTGGGCTGATCATATGGCAGACATCTTTCAACTATGAAAAATGTAAGGTTATGCATCTTGGGTCTGGAATGGATGGGAGATTTCCAGATATACAATGGGAGGTAGGAGATTGGATGTTATTGAAGAGGAAATAGATTTAGGTGTATTAGTTTCAAATGATCTTAAAGCATAAAAACAATGTGTCCCAGCTAGGAACATGGAATCAGAATGCTGGAAATAATTAATAAGAGTGTGAGATATAAGAGCAAAGAAGTGACGAAAATGCTGTACTTGGCCTATGTGCAACCCCACTTAGAATATTCTGTACAGGCATGTAGCCCCTATGTAGAAAGAGAGAGAGAGAGAGAGAGAGAGAGAGAGAGAGAGAGAGACAGAGACAGAGACAGAGACAGAGACAGAGACAGAGACAGAGACAGAGACAGAGACAGAGACAGAGACAGAGACAGAGACAGAGACAGAGACAGAGACAGAGACAGAGACAGAGACAGAGACAGAGACAGAGACAGAGAGAGAGAGAGAGAGAGAGAGAGAGAGAGAGAGAGAGAGAGAGAGAGAGAGAGAGAGAGAGAGAGAGAGAGAGAGAGAGAGAGAGAGAGAGAGAGAGAGAGAGAGAGGAGAGAGGGAGAGGGAGAGGGAGAGGGAGAGGGAGAGGGAGAGGGAGAGGGAGAGGGAGAGGGAGAGGGAGAGGGAGAGGAGAGGGAGGGAGGGAGAGGGAGAGGGAGAGGGAGAGGGAGAGGGAGAGGGAGAGGGAGAGGGGAGAGGGAGAGGGAGAGGGAGAGGGAGAGGGAGAGGGAGAGGGAGAGGGAGAGGGAGAGGGAGAGGGAGAGGGAGAGGGAGAGGGAGAGGGAGAGGGAGAGGGAGAGGGAGAGGGAGAGGGAGAGGGAGAGGGAGAGGGAGAGGGAGAGGGAGAGGGAGAGGGAGAGGGAGAGGGAGAGGGAGAGGGAGAGGGAGAGGGAGAGGGAGAGGGAGAGGGAGAGGGAGAGGGAGAGGGAGAGGGAGAGGGGAGAGGGAGAGGGAGAGGGAGAGGGAGAGGGAGAGGGAGAGGGAGAGGGGAGAGGGAGAGGGAGAGGGAGAGGGAGAGGGAGAGGGAGAGGGAGAGGGGAGAGGGAGAGGGAGAGGGAGAGGGAGAGGGAGAGGGAGAGGGAGAGGGAGAGGGAGAGGGAGAGGGAGAGGGAGAGGGAGAGGGAGAGGGAGAGGGAGAGGGAGAGGGAGAGGGAGAGGGAGAGGGAGAGGGAGAGGGAGAGGGAGAGGGAGAGGGAGAGGGAGAGGGAGAGGGAGAGGGAGAGGGAGAGGGAGAGGGAGAGGGAGAGGGAGGGGAGAGGGAGAGGGAGAGGGAGAGGGAGAGGGAGAGGGAGAGGGAGAGGGAGAGGGAGAGGGAGAGGGAGAGGGAGAGGGAGAGGGAGAGGGAGAGGGAGAGGGAGAGGGAGAGGGAGAGGGAGAGGGATATAAATATATATATATATATATACATATATATGCTATATAAAAATATATACATATATATATATATATATATATATATATATATACATACATACATATGCTAGAAAGAGTGCAGTGCAAAGCCACTAGACTCATCAGTGGACTAGGTAACTTAGAATATGGGGAAAGACTTATGGCATTATATATGTACTCACTCAAGTATAAGAGATAAAGGAGTGATATGATTTAAGTTTATAAAATTATTAAAGGGTTAGATCGGGTCAATCTCAATGATGCCCTTCTATTTAGACTATCACATGGGGGTCATCAATTCAGGTTAGACAAATCAAGGTGTACGACAGTTAAGTGACAACAGGTCTTCAGTCAAAGGATTGCTGATCAGTGGAATAGCCTACCTGCTGATGTTGTGGGGAGTCCCTCGTTGAATGTATTTAAAAAATAGGGTGGACAATTATCTTAGGTTGCAAAATCTTGTTTTTGAGTTCTAAGGGGTGGTGAATGTGGTGATATCTATGCAAGTGGATGGAGTCAGAAAATTATTGGTGGGGCACTCAGGTCACATTTGTTACTGTTGAATGTTGTTGTTATTGTTGTTGTTGTTGTTATTGTAGAAACTTGGACCCTTATGTTTTTGATCATGCAAATAAATTGAGTATTATATAAGCTATATAGGATATATTATACTACTGGTATTATATTATACTATATAGGGTGTACCTAGCAGTGGATTCAGCACTTTCCTTTGGGATGTGATACTGATGAGATTGGCTATGGTAGTACGATGGAGCATGAATTGAGGAGTTTGGAATTGTTAAGGAGTGTGTCATGCAATATCAGGTGAATGGTGCTAGATAGGCTGAGATATATAGTTCCCTGGGAACTTGAGATAATGGATTTATTGGGGTGTGGGCACGTATTAGTTCTAGATAGTCTTAACCCTTCTAGATAGTCTTAATCCAGATGGGCCCCTGTGGCCTTTATTAAGCCTTAACACTTTATGAACTTCAGGTATCCTATTTGTATGTATGTATGCATATATATATATATATATATATATATATATATATATATATTATGCTTATGTAGGTATTATATGTGGTTGTCTTTGAATTGGAGCAGAAATGTCAGCAAACAAATCAAATCTAGAGAACAATGTGTATCAGTGTAAAGATGGGGGGGGGGGGGCATTCATATCTTCTAAGGTTTACAATTCCCAACTTTCATAATTTCCTAATTGGAAGTCAACCTCATCACCATCTTGGATGGTGTTGTTTCTGAAGGAATTCCAGGGCTGGGTTAATCAACTTTCCTGTAGCATAGAAGATTTGTAAACATCAGTCCAAGCTCAGTACAAGTCAGACCAACAAAACTAGCAATAAATGACCCAGCCACAGCCTGGACCATCTCATTAAGGTATGTGAAATATTTGCAACATTAACTCACAAAATACTGTGAATATTGTAGCACATTCCCTCAGCAAAATGCCTATAACTCCATCACTCTGTTGATCCATGCTGACTACAAAGTAATCATTTGCTGTGAAAACAAATGGCTGCATCAGTGTTAAATATTTTTTTTTTCGTTAGGTGTGAGATGTCCTAACGAGTACAGTAGGATGTCAAAATTTGCCATGGAAGAGATGTCCCTTAGCATAACTCACAAGCAGGTTGGGAATTAAGGCACTTCTTAAGAGATTGCATCTCTGAGAACATTTTTGGACTCTGGGATCATACTGGATAAGATGGACTTCACATGTACTCAGACACAAATGTGGGGACAAAGATATCAATAAAAACAAACAGAATGACACCCCAAAATGCTTGTTATTCCACTTACGGTCACCACACAAACTAACCACTTTTTGTAGCAGTCAGCAGCCAGACCACAGCTCCACACACTCCTATCAATCTGAACCACCGGAATTGCAGGCAACAATATGCCAACAGCACTTGCAAGATGGTGAGCATGTCAATGTGTACTGAGTACAATGTTCTCCAGCTCTGAGCCACATCTCTGAAAACCTGTGTTCTGGTCACCCATATAGTGGGAAAATTTGACAGTTTTAAGAATGATATTACTTATGAATATTATGTAGGTAGGTACTGATTTAGGTTTTTCTGGTCAGTTACTGGTAAACAGATTCCATGCATGCAAAAAAGTAAAGTCCATGAAAATGTACTCCAGAAGAAATTGGTATGCACTCCAACTCCCAACTGAGAAAGTAAGTTTCCCACTATGCAAAACCAACAAAATAATTTGATACACTGAAAAATGCACATCAACATTTTCCACAAGAATAAATGGTCACATCATCTTCATGTTCAAAAATTTGTTGCTACACAATTTGTCTTTGAAATATCATATGCCACTGACAAATTACCATGAGGTTAGCCATACAAACAGCATATTGGCCATGGGAACAAAATGGGGTCTATAGGTGCCTAAAATTGATTAAGGGGGATTGTATGTTTTCCCCTCTCAATGTAGTATTTCCCTTTCTACGGTTAACTTAGAACTGAAACCATAAAATTCCTCACCTTTTTGATATCACCGTCAGATGAATTCCTACTTACTCCCAACAACTGATACAAAGTGTTGTCGGCCATAGTATTAATCCCAGTGCGCACTCTAGAACAGCTAAGAGTTCCTGTTTTCTCACTTCATAAGGATTAAAGCGTCAAAAATAAAGCTAACTCAGATGTACAAATTCACAAAGGCCACCACAGGACACTGCACATAAAGCACAGGAATATCACTTGAAACAGCGCAGCGCGCGGCAATCAGGTACTCCTGTAATCTCCGGAATGTTCGACTCAAGGAATGACCTTCCATGTGCTCGCTCTGGACATCCACAAATATTTTTCACGTGACGTAATTTAAGACATTTAACCTTTGAACCAGGAATTGCGAAACTGCTGTATAAGCAATTTAATGGCATTGCGCATGGGATTCCAATGTGATTGGAATGCATGCGCAAAGAATAAGTTTCCAAATGGAAACTTATCCTCGTGAGGATGCGAAATATCCCGTCCAGTGTTCCCCCACGTGGCTCCGCTATTGCTTGACGCGTGGTAATAATGAGGATATTAATGTATGAAGAGGGTAATGGTGGAATTGGTTTCGGCAAAGTTACGGTACTCACATACAGGGGCAGTGGTACAGAGCCTATTTTAAGTGTACCGGATTTCAATCATAACTCCCCCAATCCTGTTTCAAGGTTTTTCTTCTGGTATCCAGCGATAAGTCACCTCACCCTGCTGAAAGTGCAGCTGTACTTTTCACACTTAACAAAATAAAATTTTCTAATTTCAGGCGTTCCAGTTCATAACAGCCGATTGCCAACACGACAATGTTCGTGCACAATTACATCCGCCTTGTGCATTCACCACTCTTGCGTGGTTCCGGGGTGGGATCTGGCGATATTTCCCTCCCGCCAGAGATTACTATTCAAAGGTAGATGCTTTCCTCCAAGGAAAGTGGTAAGAAAGATGGGATTGTCAGGTTTTAAACAAACTTCGTTCCATAAAACCAGTTCTGGCACCATGAACGTCATCGCTGAAAAAAAATGTAGGGGAGAAGAGGTGATCCTGGCACGCCTGCGCATAGGGCATACATATGCAACGCAGCCTTCTACTGTTCCCAATGTGGTTCATCTATGACGGTTCGACACATACTGTTTTCTTGTCCCAATTTCACGGTGGACCGCAGGCGCCACTTAGGTGCCAATTTCGATACATTGTACTGCGATGTTTTAGGTAACAATTAGGAAATCGTCCAAACAGGTCAACTTTACCGATATATCGGCTGCTCAGTTACACGTAGTATATCCATTCCAAAAATAGACCCATGCCGCTAAGCGGAATGCTGTGAAACGTCAGATGTGGGCGCTACATAACCAGTAGCAGTTGATGCGCCCCTATGCCCAAATAATCAATCAATCAATCAATGGGCGATATTTGGCGACTTATCCTGATTTTTTTAAAGTTCAAGTTCCGGCCTGACTTTTCTCCTGACCGTATGCGAATTTTGAAGGCATCTCATGTTATGTTTGGGGCTCTGGAACGATTTTTCTGGCTCGGAAATTTATTTTCGGAATATATTCTTATTTTGGAGGGCTCCGGCTTGATTTTTTGTCTGATCAGATGCGATTTTGGGAGTCACGCTATACTTATTTGGGACCATCGACTCCAATTTTTGAGTCTGCCTTCCGTCTGCCGCCGTGACGGCGCGTCCTTCCCCTCCGTCTGCCGTCGTGGCGAAGCGTCCTCCCCTGCGACTGCAGCCGAGCCCTCCCCTTTCATCTGCCGCCATGGCGACACGTCCTCCCCTTCCGTCTGCCGCCGTGACGACGCGCCCTCCCCCGTCTGCCGCCGTGGCGCCGCGCACACCTATCACCACTCGCGCCAACCGGTTGGACACAATCCAGCGTAGTTTTGGTGAGGCCAGAGATACGTCTAATTCATTTCGACATTTACTTGAGGTGGCCTTTTCTTGTGGTTACAGACGTTCGTTTCACGGGGGCAGCTTTTCAACATAAAGACTAAATCGAATAATAACGTAGCCATGCAAGCTGTACACCATCAGGTTTTGCAGATGTATTTTCCAAGGGCACATGTGGTTCTTCGTATCTTACTGTTCAGTACTGTTCAGTCGGTGACCGAGGAGGCAAGGCATTAAAATGTGTCCGCTAAGTTCAACGAAATACCACAAAACTTAGCTCCGCCATTCTTCTTGAACCTCGGCTAATCATCACTGTCTGTATTCCGTCACAATACTGCCCTGGACACGGGCTGTACATCGCGGACCTAATATAGGCCCGACATAATACGGCACAAGATCAAATATTCTAGCTCGCCGTTCAACAGCACACCACGTCCCGGTCACACTCAGCCTCGCTAGGCAGCACCCTGGCCGCACCCGACGAGCCCACCGCGCCTGAGTCGACCGCGTCGCCGCGCGCCCGACCGGAACATCGGTCACGGCAGCTGGATGGTCTCCAGCACGGCGATCAGGTCCTGATGGCGGAACTGGTCGGGTCTGGCGGTGAACTGCTCCAGCAGCTCGCGCCGCCGCCGGTCAGGCCGGCAGTAGTAGAGCTGCACCTCGTTCGCCAGACACTGTGCCTCGCGCGCGTTCTGCGGATGATGACAAATAGCATTGGGTTCCTTTGCGACGCATTCGACCGCTAGGCCATACGGCGTCGCCAGCCTCTCGTGCCAACTGGTCTAGGAGAGACTCGGTAATCCCGCCCGTTGTGAGACCCCAACCCCTCCGATATTACGATCAAGAGTTCGACGCTCTACCGATTGAGCTATCGCCACGTCATTGTTCTGGGGAGGGCATGCCAGGTAGAGCACAGACATACACACAGGGTGCTGGGCTACCAGGTGCTCACAGCTGGGCTACCAGGCGTCAGGATTGGGCCATAGAAGGTACCATTCGGGCTACCAGGTGTCAGGACTGGGCTATATAAGGCAACAGTTTAAACAGCGGAGAAAGCAAGCACCAGCGCGTTCTTTTACAAATTCGTGCACCTAAGTCTTTCCAGGCAGCAGTGACAGACAACCGTCCAATGCCTTACGGCGCGACTGCGTCTCACTGAGTCGGCCGCTCAACCCCGTCTCAACACGTCCGCTGCCCTGGCGCTACTGTCTGACCAGGACCAGTTGCGCACCGCTCGGTCACACCTATCACGGGTCAATCACGTGCCGGAACTCGGAGGAGGGGTTCGGTCGGCGACTCCGACCAGCCCCCTGCCCCGCATGTGCAATGGTGACACCCCATATGGCCGTGGAATCCCACCGCATACATTGGCACTGGTGGAGACGGTTATAGCAGGAGACAACATGTGCAAAAAGGCACTGAAGCTATGTAGGGAACATGCCTTTGTACTGTGCTGTGGGATACAGAGCGACACAGGCGACACAGGCGTAAGCACCTGGAGCGCGTCTTCGCCACAGAGACTGGTGCCGCACAACCTACCGACAGACCACGCCCCGACAGCTGTCACATGATTAGCTGGGTCCGTCTCAAGTGTCGACCCTCTCACATGTGTATACCCTAGCAATACCTCATCGACGGCGAACGGCCCGGAAGGCGACGCACTGGATGGCGGTCTGGCCGAAGGCATAGCTTAACCAACTGCTGGATAAAACGTGATCAGAACTGAAAATCCGAAGATCGTACTGGAGGAAAATATGACGGCAGGAATGGGACCGAACTCACCGCAGTCATGTATGCACAATGTCGATACTTACAATGGATGTCTTGTCGTACTGTGAAGTCATCAGTACAATGCCTTTGTCAGCGGCTAGTTCTGGGTAGTGCACCATGGCCATGCACTCGGGTGCATTCTCCTTGTACGCCTGAAACACACCAACAGTAAGAACTGAGATATCCCCAACTTCAAATCCCGTTCAGTTCCCGCGCTAAATCGCTGTCAGGTCGTGGATAAATAAGACATTAAACAGCTGTAGCCATCCAAACATTATGCTACTATCAGCTCAGTGGCATGCGGACTGTTTGCTCGGCGGCCGTGGACGCTGCTGGGCGTGTGACCTTGACCGGTCCGGGCGTCGCCCGGCTCTCCGCGACTGGCGGACTCCCATTGGCCGGCCGCGTCACGTGACCAGCGGCCAACCACCGGCACTGGCCGGCGGGGTGAGGTCACCTCTGGTAATGCCTGGTCATGGGGCGAGGTCACCTCTGGTGATGCCTGGCCATGGGGCGAGGTCACCTCCGGTGATGCCTGGTCATGGGGCGAGGCCTGGCGATGCCTGGTCATGGGGCGAGGTCACCTCTGGTAATGCCTGGTCATGGGGCGAGGTCACCTCTGGTGATGCCTGGCCATGGGGCGAGGTCACCTCTGGTGATGCCTGGTCATCGGGCGAGATCATCTCTGGTGATGCCTGGTCATCGGGCGAGGTCATCTCCGGTTATGCCTGGCCATGGGGCGAGGTCACCTCCGGTGATGCCTGGTCATGGGGCGAGATTATCTCTGGTGATGCCTGGCCATGGGGCGAGGTCATCTCCGGTGATGCCTGGCCATGGGGCGAGGTCACCTCCGGTGATGCCTGGTCATGGGGCGAGGTCATCTCTGGTGATGCCTAGTCATGGGGCGAGATCATCTCTGGTGATGCCTGGCCATGGGGCGAGGTCACCTCCGGTGATGCCTGGTCATAGGGCGAGGTCATCTCTGGTGATGCCTGACTATGGGGCGAGATCATCTCTGGTGATGTCTGGCCATGGGGCGAGGTCATCTCCGGTGATGCCTGGCCATGGGGCGAGGTCACCTCTGGTGATGCCTGGTTATGGAGCGATTCATCTCTGGTGATGCATGGTCATGGGGTGAGATCATCTCTGGTAATGCCTGGCCATGGGGCGAGATCATCTCCGGTGATGCCTGGTCATGGGGCGAGATCATCTCTGGTCATGCATGGTCATGGGGCGAGGTCATCTCCGGTGATGCCTGGCCATGGGACGAGGTCACCTCTGGTGATGCCTGGTCATGGAGCGAGGTCATCTCCGGTGATGCATGGTCATGTGCGGTGAGTCGGAGTTTGACACCCGACAGTGGGCGTGTGGGCAGGACCCGGACGGCCTGCCTCGCCAGCCAAGGAGACCCACCATGGCTGGGTGGAGATTGCTGGTCACTGGGTCGCTCCGCGACAATTGTTCGCCATCAAAGTAACTGAGTAGGCATTGTCGTAAGGTTGCATGCTTGATGAGAGGAGGCAGTGTTTGTGTCCCCTGTAAACTTGCCAATAAGCAAATACTTCCGTCGAACAAATGACAACCCTGTTTCAGATGAGGTTCCATCTTTGAACCAGACGTGACAATACCAATATGACACG
>JAOTOM010002288.1:0-97283 GCA_034440615.1 Ashinkailepas kermadecensis | reverse complement strand
CGTGACATCTGACCGGGCAGCGAACGGCGTCGTGGCTTTGTGCACGCGGGGCGTCACTTCCGGTGATGGCCGGAAGTGACGCCCCGCGTGGTGCCTCCAGCCCCGGCGGATCTCACAGTGCTGTGTTTCACCCTCGTCAGGTCTCACCGTGCGGTGTCTCGCCTTTGTTCGGCCTCACCACATTGTGTCTCAATATCTTGGAAGTTACAAGGAACCACTCTATAATTTCATGGACGTGAACAATGTGCCTATGATGTGTAGATATAATCAAGTTAGGACTGGATATACTGAACTGATAATCTCTGTTGCCGTCTTACATTTTCCCTCCAGCGTCGTTTCGGAGCTTGGAACCGTTGGCGCAGTTCAAAGTGGACCCAGGTGAACCAGAGCATATCAGAAGGAAGTTAAAACCCACGGCACACTGAAAGCCTGTCTAATGCACAAAACTGTGTAAGGGGCCGTAGTTCGTGCTAGGGTCCCTGTGCTCGTGCCATGGTTCCGGTGCCAATACTAAGGGTCCCTGTGCTCCTTCCATGGTTCCGGTGTCCATAATAAGGGTCCCTGTGCTCCTTCCATGGTTCCGGTGCCCATACTAAGGGTTCCTGTGCTCGTGCCATGGTCCTGGTGTCCATACTAAGGGTCCCTGTGCTCGTGTCATGGTCCCGGTGTCCATACTAAGGGTCCCTGTGCTCGTGTCATGGTCCCGGTGTCCACACTAAGGGTCCCTGTGCTCGTGTCATGGTCCCGGTGTCCATACTAAGGGCACGGTGTCCGTACTATTGGCCCAGTGTCAGTGTCAGGCGTCAGACAATGTGGCAGCATATACCCGGGAGCGCCGCGTCATGGGTCTGATAAGGCGGGTTGGAGGCCTGTCGGACAATACGTGAGCCCACGGTGTTTGTGTTATCAGTCTGTTGCCCGTGCCAGGGGCCCAGTGTCCGTACCAGGGGTCTGGTATTCATGCCAAAGGCCCGATGTGACTGCTAGATATTGGGCTTCAGGAGTCCAGTATCCATACTAGGGATACTGGACTTCACAGTTTCTGCTCTTCACGCCGCAAGTGCTGTACCAGCGTTAGTGAACGCGCACGCCTTGTGTCCGGTGTCTGTTGACGCCCGGCCATCAGACACTGATAGCTGTTACCACTCGTGGCTGGTAACTCTCAACGGCAGCCGGTGACCGGTAACTGTTACTGGATACTGGAGATTATCAGTTGAGTATATCCAGTCCTAACTTGACTATATCTACACATCATAGGCACATTGTTCACTATCCACCCATACTATCCATCCATACAGTGTTCCCGTCAGTTGTATGATGTCCGTGCCAGGTGTCCGATGTGGCAACATGGGCCCGGGAATGTCGTGTCAGAATACCGTTTTTATTGGATCCGAGCTCTAACTGGGCTTCTGGATCCGCCAGGCATCACAAAGCCACCGTTTGTGTTCCTGGATGAATCTCCCCACACAAGAAAGAAAATCAGGGGCAATAATGGTCCTGCTTTTCACCCTATATATTTGATTTTTATTCTCCAACCTTGACTGGAGGTGGCGGACCAAATGCCCCCCTCCCCTAGTTGTGCTACTGCCCCTCCCTAATCACCGAACACGTCAGACAGAACGTGGCATAGCACAAGCATGTACACGTGCCCTATTGTAACACAAAGGCAAAGAGAAAAAGACCCATCTGTTGTGTTCCCATCGTTCTAAAACACAGCACGCCCCCACAAGCAGCAGGCATGTCCAGTGTCCGTCATCCCAGTCTTGATACACGGCATTCGTCACGCTGAGCATCGGGCGAAAAACAATCACGTGCAATTTGTTGGGGGCGGTGCATGTGTGTGCCCGGGCCGGGCCATTCGTTGCACGTCACTTCTTTGTTGGCCGCCGGTCGGCTGGTGGTGGCGCGGAACAACACGTCGCCCAGTGTGCAGCCGACGTGCGCCAGTGGCCGTCAGCCGTCAGCCGCCACCGCAGCCGCAGCCCACGTCTGGCAGCGCCGCCCAGCCGGGCCAGACCGCTTGGTCTGCTCGGCACATGTTCAACAGCTCGCTCGGCTGTTTGCACGATTTGCACACTGAACTGGCACATACGCAGCATCCAGGCGGCCAATGTTTCTGCTCTTCGCGCCGCAAGTGCTGTGCCAGCGTTAGTGAACGCGCACGCCTTGTGTCCGGTGTCTGTTGACGCCCGGCCATCAGACACTGATAGCTGTTACCACTCGTGGCTGGTAACTCTCAACGGCAGCCGGTGACCGGTAACTGTTAGCTAGTAACTCGGCTGCTGGCGACTGGTAACGCACCACCCCACCACGGTCAGAGGCCGGGGCGTTTCCACGCCTCCAAATAAAAATCGGAGCACATCCCGTCCTGTCCTGCGGCGGCCGGCGGTCGTCTGACGGGCTGGTCAGTGTCAGGCGGCAGCCGCCCCTGGTTAGTGTCAGGCGGCAGCCGGCCCTGGCCAGTGTCAGGCGGCAGCCGGCCCTGGCCAGTGTCAGGCGGCAGCCGGCCCTGGTCAGTGTCAGGCGGCAGCCGGCCCCTCGTCAGTGTCAGGCGGCAGCCGCCCCTGGTCAGTGTCAGGCGTCAGCCGGCCCTGGTCAGTGTCAGGCGGCAGCCGCCCCTGGTCAGTGTCAGGCGTCAGCCGGCCCTGGCCAGTGTCAGGCGGCAGCCACCCCTGGTCAGTGTCAGGCGGCAGCCGCCCCTGGTCAGTGTCAGGCGGCAGCCGCCCCTGGTCAGTGTCAGGCGGCAGCCGCCCCTGGTCAGTGTCAGGCGGCAGCCGGCCCTGGTCAGTGTCAGGCGGCAGCCGGCCCTGGTCAGTGTCAGGCGGCAGCCGGCCCTGGTCAGTGTCAGGCGGCAGCCGGCCCTGGTCAGTGTCAGGCGGCAGCCGGCCCTGGTCAGTGTCAGGCGGCAGCCGGCCCTGGTCAGTGTCAGGCGGCAGCCGCCCCTGGTCAGTGTCAGGCGGCAGCCGGCCCTGGTCAGTGTCAGGCGGCAGCCGGCCCTGGTCAGTGTCAGGCGGCAGCCGGCCCTGGTCAGTGTCAGGCGGCAGCCGGCCCTGGTCAGTGTCAGGCGGCAGCCGCCCCTGGTTAGTGTCAGGCGGCAGCCGCCTCTGGTCAGTGTCAGGCGGCAGCCGGCCCTGGTCAGTGTCAGGCGGCAGCCGGCCCTGGTCAGTGTCAGGCGGCAGCCGCCCCTCGTCAGTGTCAGGCGGCAGCCGCCCCTGGTCAGTGTCAGGCGGCAGCCGGCCCTGGTCAGTGTCAGGCGGCAGCCGGCCCTGGTCAGTGTCAGGCGTCAGCCGCCCCTGGTCAGTGTCAGGCGGCAGCCGCCCCTGGTCAGTGTCAGGCGGCAGCCGGCCCTGGTCAGTGTCAGGCGGCAGCCGGCCCTGGCCAGTGTCAGGCGGCAGCCGGCCCTGGTCAGTGTCAGGCGGCAGCCGCCCCTGGTCAGTGTCAGGCGGCAGCCGCCCCTGGTCAGTGTCAGGCGGCAGCCGCCCCTGGTCAGTGTCAGGCGGCAGCCGGCCCTGGTCAGTGTCAGGCGGCAGCCGCCCCTGGTCAGTGTCAGGCGGCAGCGGGCCCTGTCCACTCCGCCCTGTCTTGCGACGGTCGTCTGACGGGCTGGCCAGTGTCAGGCGGCAGCCGACCCTGTCCACCCGTCCGGCCCTGCGGCCCGCCTCCACCGGATCCTGGCCGTCAACTTCCACCGCTCCGGATCCATCCCACCGGATCAGTCCCCCAGGATCCGCCCCTCCGGATCCATCCCTCTGGGCGCTGTTGTCGCACCGCTCCCGCCGTATCTCGTCGCTCGAGCGGCAGCGCTGCGCTGTTGGAATCTGCTGCACCCTCCCCGAGTCCTGTGTCGCGTACCTTCACATTCTAAAATAGTCTGATACTGTGCTGTATCTCCAGTCACTGGCAGATCCCGTGGGAAATTTGGTGAATGTGCCCCCCCCCCCCCTCCTGATAGAGGCGTGGCACCCTTTCTAAACGTTCGAGTGTACCTCCGTCCCTCTCCCCTGCTCAACGTGTTCTTCAGCCGATGGCACCCCTCCGAGTAGGAAAGGCACCTCCGGAGAAATGGCACCCCTCCAGAACAAAAGTACCCCCCCCGATGAAACTTAATTGATCTGCCCTTGTCCGTCCCACGGCCACCTCAGTATCGGCAGCCGAGGCGGGCTAGGGCCGTCCTACAGCCACCTCAGTATAGGCACGTGAGGCGAGCTAGGACCGTCCTACAGCCACCTCAGTATCGGCGCGTCAGCTGGGCTAGGACCGTCCTACAGCCACCTCAGTATCGGCGCGTCAGCTGGGCTAGGACCGTCCTACAGCCACCTCAGTATAGGTAGCTGAGGCGGGCTATGACCGTCCTACAGCCACCTCAGTATCGACGCGTCAGCTGGGCTGGGACCGTCCTACAGCCACCTCAGTATCGGCGCGTCAGCTGGGCTAGGACCGTCCTACAGCCACCTCAGTATAGGTAGCTGAGGTGGGCTAGGACCGCCCTACAGCCACCTCAGCATAGGCAGCTGAGGCGGGCTAGAACCGTCCTACAGCCACCTCAGTATCGGCGCGTCAGCTGGGCTAGGACCGTCCTACAGCCACCTCAGTATAGGCACGTGAGGCGAGCTAGGACCGTCCTACAGCCACCTCAGTATCGGCGCGTCAGCTGGGCTGGGACCAGGGCTCGATGGCCCCAGGCCATGCGCCGGCGGATGAGTCATTGGAGCCGTTCGTGTTGGGGAGCCGACACGAGGTGAGCAGCAGACGCCAGGTGCAGCGAGACACGTGCCCGGCACAGACGCGGCAGCCGCCACGACCCAGACGGCTGGTCCTGGCACCATGATAGGCTGCTGCCAGCCAATGACCGCGCCTCGTGTGTGGATCCAGCCACTGGCTGATCGACAGGAGAGGATTGTTCCCTATTCTCCGTCCCGAAGGCTAATTATTTTATTTTGTAATTGGCATACGTTAGGAGATTCTTCGGGTAGTTATGTATATCTAATTTATTTAATCAATAAATGTATCCCTCAATAATTAATTTGCTATCTCTAATAATCCTGTTACTAAGATTTACATCACGAGAAAAATCGAGATTTTTATTTGTATTTGGCCCGACCAAACCATTCCAGAACTAGTCTCTGGGTGGGCCGGTAATCACGCATGATAGCCTCTCCTTGCTGCCGTGGTCGCCCTGGTGCAGCGGTCGCTGCCGTGGTCGCCCTGGTGCAGCGGTCGCTGCCGTGGTCGCCCTGGTGCAGCGGTCGCTGCCGTGGGTCGCCCTGGTGCAGCGGTCGCTGCAGTGGGTCGCCCTGGTGCAGCGGTCGCTGCAGTGGGTAGCCCTGGTGCAGCGGTCGCTGCCGTGGGTCGCCCTGGTGCAGCGGTCGCTGCAGTGGGTCGCCCTGGTGCAGCGGTCGCTGCAGTGGGTAGCCCTGGTGCAGCGGTCGCTGCCGTGGGTACCCCTGGTGCAGCGGTCGCTACCGAGTAGAGCTGTTCTGCGCTGCGTCGCGTCTGTCTCCGCCACGTCAGCCCCGTCGCCTGCGCTCCACCTGTCGTCGGGTAGCGTCGGCGGAGACCGGCTGGGTTTGGCCGGCGCCTCACGCCTCTCCCCTCCGCCGGGCCGGGACGGCGGGTCTCCGAGTCCAAATGTCGAACGGAGGACTGTCAGTGATGATGTTTTACGGAAGCAATCTCGCTTCCCCCACCCATACAGCCCGTGCAATGTTGTTGAACACAAGTGTGGGCGGAACGCTGTACTGTGAATTGGCTATGAGACGGCAATCAACTATTTGTCTTTGATTATATCCTGCTATCCGATTGCAGGAGGAACTCATGCCCCCGCTGACTCTGACTCAGTTGCTATCACTTAGCCATATCAGGTTGGTCATCTGTGTGATATGTTCGGGTCAGCTAACTCGTTAATTGGCTATATTTATTCGTGTGTTAGCATGAACTCGTGTTCCGCAGCACTGATATTCGCATTGGCCTTGTGAGCAGCATGGGTGTCGACACTTCTTTAAGTATGCTAATAGGGAACGACTCTGATGTTGTGGCGTCTGGGACTATTTTACCTTCCTTCGACAAGCTCGCCTTGAGGTGATGTACCACCACCCGTGAATATTAATAACAAGCTATTATAGCAGCACTGTAGATTAATTATAATAGTTCTGGGCGCAAAATGACCCTGGATGTCGACGCGCCACTAAACTCCAATCCACCACCACAACCACGGTTTCGAAATGAGATGGGGGGACAAACCAGGGACGCGGTAAGCTTGGACAGGATAGAGTGGTAGCCCCGCCCCCTCCCCCCAAAAATATATCCAGGAATTCAGCCCCTTATTTTTCAATGTCTGGTTTTCAGCTTTGCCATTGTTATAAATGGTATTGTGCTGACAAAAAGTTCCGCAAATTAGCAAGTTTCACTCATTATCACCGCCTATGAGCATCTAGCTTCATGTCGTATGTGCTGGGCCCGATTTCACATCACCATAGAGCCATGCTGTAAGTATGCTAAACGTTGCCCCTTGTAGCAGGAAAAAACATAATATATTGGACGATGGTTTTATTGTAGTAAATATGGACATACTGCTTTCCTTGCTTACCTTTCCAATGCTTTCCTGTTTTACGGGGACACATTTCGATGCAATGACAACGAGGGCGGATAAATGGTGTGGCACTGAGGGCATGTGCCCCGTCGTGGAAGGTGGCGTCCCTCAGGCCAGGAAAAGGCGCCCATCTGAAAAGGTTCCAGTGTACCCGCTCAAATTTTTGCAGCCAGAAACGCCCCTATGAATGAAAAAGGCACCCCCTTGGAAGGAAAGGCGCCCCTTCGGGAAGGGCCTAGTGCATCCCATCCCCTTGAGTTTTGCAGCCAGAGGCGCCCCATCCAGGTACTTTCGCAGTGGCGCCGCTCCAAAGAAATGGGACCCATCCAGACAAGTGCCCCCATGCAATTTCTGGATCACCCCTGATTACGGCATTGCTCTCTCGTGTTGATGAACTCCGGCTGGTTATAAAATTATGTGCATTGACTTATCTTCCAAATTTCACAACTTCCGTTGCACCATTAAGAGGAAAGCGGATAATTTGACAAAGATCTATGTTTTACATGTTCAGAACAGCAATGTGGCAGTGCAAATTAAAAACCAGTGATTTGAGAGCCGTCCGAGCAGGTTATGCCGGGATTTCTTGGGCGAGCTCCTAGCCATATAGGATATTAGTGCCTGCTATCACAACGGCTGCAAACAAAAACATATTTGATCCTCCTATTCCTATTACACTCAATCATTGTACACACAGCGGACCTTCGACGCCTTTGAAATTATTTCGATATCTCAACATTCTGATACCGTACGGCAAGCCACGTCGAATAACACCCACATAATGCAAATTGAAGCCACAGCGACGAAACGCGAGAACTTCGAAAAATTAAAACTAACCTTGACCTGAGGCTTCACCTGACCTGTCCGGGTTGAAATGTTGCTCGATGGTTGCCCACGGGCTATCTCTTGATACCGAACATGGGTAGCTTGGGAGAAAACGAAGAAACGCGGGGCGACCGAAGAAATGAGCTCGATCATTGACTTTGAAAGTTAATGTGATTTCTGAACAGTTTGCTAGAGTACCTGACAGCAAATGACTGACTCCCACTTGATGAAAATTGAGGACATAGCGACGGGGCTCGAGAACTTCGAGCAATTTAACTAACCTTCGATCTTGTGGTTTGGCATTGACATGTTCCGGCTTGAAATGTTACTCGAGGTATAATACAGCACAAGCCACGTCGAATGACACCCACATCGTGCAAATTGAACTCCTAGCAACGAATCGCGAGGACTTCGAAGAATTAAAACTAGCCTTTGACCTTAAAGTTTGACCTTGATATATCCCGGTTTCAAAATATTACTCGAGGGTTCACCATGGGCTATCGCTTGATAGTGGATCTGGTTAGGCTTGGGGGAAAACGAAAAAAACAACAAATGTGAGGCGACAGAAGAAAGCAGCTTGAAATTTGACTCGTCGAGATGATTTCGAATTATGAACTTTATAATGCCGCATAACAAGCGACGTCCTATGACATTCATTTTCTGCAAATTGAAGCCATAGCGACGAAATGCGAGGTCATCGAAGAACTCAATCAAACCTTTGACCCTGACATGTCCCGGTTTGAAATGTCACTCGAGTGTTCACAACCGGTTATTGCTTGATACCAGATTTGGATGGTTTGAGCGAAAACGAAAAGAAAATTGAGCGGACCGGATGATCAGCTTGGCCTTTGCCCTTAAAAAATAATTCGATTGCTTAATTTTCTGATACCGCATAACTAGCCACGTCGATTGACGCCAATTTGATGGAAATTGAAGCGATAGCAACCGAACCTCGCGTTCGGTCGATATCGTTTCAATATCGCCATCTAATAAATCAAGCTAACCTTTGACCCAGAAGGTTGACCTTGACATGTACCGATTTGAAATGTTACACAATGGTTCACCACAGGCTATTGCTTGATATCAGATTTGTGCAGGTTTGGGGAAAACGGAAAAAAATGGGAGATAACCGAAGAAACCGGTTTGCGTTGGACCTTGACCGTTAAAGTGGTAAAGTGAAACCTATGTAGTTGCTTCCAGCGTGTTCAGTACAAGCAGAAACATTTGTGGTAATTGATTCGAACGATCATAAACCCGTCGCTGAATGCCGGTTCCAATACAAATACGCCTCTGGCGAACACGTCGCTGAATACAAATACGTTAACTTGACGTACGTGCTTAAGGCTGCCCATGACTTCCCTACATGGTCTTGAAGATACCCAAGGACACCCATAGTCACGTTTGTTCAAGATATATCAATATATGTGCAGGGAAATGAGACTATAAGACTTGTGATAATGCAAATTTGTTCCCTCGCAAAGCACAATTTTCCACCCAAGCGAAAACATAACTGTCAAGGTTCATGTTATTCAAGAATGGTCTGGAAGTAGACATTTCTAACGTTTGCTAATTTACCATTCGGAGATTTTGTGACGACAGATAGGCTGTGAAGCACGTTGATTTGCTAGATCGGCTTCTAGTGTTTTCGGTGATTCCATTGCATATATATTTGCACTATATAAATGATTAAGTAGAAATTCGCGACGATCATACACAGGTAGCTGAGGCTTGGAGGGACACGGAAAAAAATTTAGGGGACAAATCGCCACTTTTCATAATTTTTTTTCGGGGGGACATGTCCCCCCCCCCCACCCTCCGAATGGTTACAACCATGGTGAGCAGTGCTATCCCAGGAAAATTCCGACTCTTTGAAGGCCTACGCACACTCATAAACCCAGGTTAAAATCGGGCACAAAGCGTGCGTCGTTTCGCATGTTACGAACGAATTAGCATTGCATCCTCTCGTTTTGAGGCAGAGGAGAGAGAGAGAGAGAGAGAGAGAGAGAGAGAGAGAGAGAGAGAGAGAGAGAGAGAGAGAGAGAGAGAGAGAGAGGAGAGAGAGAGAGGGAGAGGGAGAGGGAGGGAGAGGGAGAGGGAGAGGGAGAGGGAGAGGGAGAGGGGAGAGGGAGAGGGAGAGGGAGAGGGAGAGGGAGGGAGAGGGAGAGGGAGAGGGAGAGGGAGGGAGGGAGAGGGAGAGGGAGAGGGAGAGGGAGAGGGAGGGAGAGAGGGAGAGGGAGAGGAGAGGGAGAGGGAGAGGGAGAGGGAGAGAGAGAAGAGACAGACAGAGAGAGACAGAACAGAGACAGAGACAGAGACAGAGACAGAGACAGAACAGAGACAGAGACAGAGACAGAGACAGAACAGAGACAGAGACAGAGACAGAGACAGAGACAGAGACAGAGACAGAGACAGAGACAGAGACAGAGACAGAGACAGAGACAGAGACAGAGACAGAGACAGAGACAGAGACAGAGACAGAGACAGAGACAGAGACAGAGACAGAGACAGAGACAGAGAGAGAGAGAGAGAGAGAGAGAGAGAGAGAGAGAGTGAGGGAATGAAATTAAAATTGTGTGTACAGTCCGAAGACCGAGTTATATGTTTGTGTGAATTTATCCCTCACAAATCGGTTTCGGTATTAAACGGTATGTTCAAAATTGTCCGAAGCGTTTGTGTATATAAAGATGGTTTGTCCATATTTATCACTTCACATCATCTAACAACAGTTGTATTTGGAGAAGGGTTAAAGTTCACTAGGAGATGCAATTATTTCACCAGTCTCTGTAAACGAACCTGCAGCATCTGTAAACATTCCATTCCTTTACTACTGAGCTGACAAGGCTTGCAACTTAGCTAACTGAAAGTCCTCTCCGTTTCCTACGACCATGGCCAGATGGTGAGCGACTAGTTTGAGACCGTCATCCCATTTTCCTCGGGCCGTGCCAGATGTGTGCATCGAAACATCAACACGCCCAGCAGAGAGGCACCGTCTAATGCAGAGTCGAACATCGAGCAAACATGGCTAGTATGTACTTCCCAGAGCCATCACATCCCGTCGGTAGCCGGATGTCTCTACTGTTACTTTCTCTACCACCGTCTGCGCCCGCACGACGGTCTGAGTGCGGCGACGGCGACCATTGACCCGGCTGCCATCAGGTGCGTCAGGTCAGTTACGCCCTTGACTGGCTGTCTCAATCGGACGGGACAGGCCAATTAGTGCGGCGGCGGCGGCGTTAGCCAGGTGTGCGGGCGCACGTGACGATCGTAGCCGGCGGCAGGTGTGGACGGTCGGGGCGCCGGTGGTGTCGTCACGTGTCGCAGAGGGGGGGTCTCTCGTGGTGTCGCAGAGGGTGTGTGTCGTGTCAGCTGGGGTCTCGTGTCGCAGAGGGTCACGTATCGCAGAGGGGGGTCGTGTCAGCTGGGGTCACGTGTCGCAGAGGGGGGGTCTGTCGTGTCACGTGAGTGAGAGAGAGAAAGAGAGAGAGAGAGAGAGAGAGAGAGAGAGAGAGAGAGAGAGAGAGAGAGAGAGAGAGAGAGAGAGAGAGATGGAGATGGAGATGGAGATGGAGATGGAGATGGAGATGGAGATGGAGATGGAGATGGAGATGGAGATGGAGATGGAGATGGAGATGGAGATGGAGATGGAGATGGAGATGGAGATGGAGATGGAGATGGAGATGGAGATGGAGATGGAGATGGAGATGGAGATGGAGATGGAGATGGATATGGATATGGATATGGATATGGAGATGGAGATGGAGATGGAGATGGAGATGGAGATGGAGATGGAGATGGAGATGGAGATGGAGATGGAGGAGATGAGATGGAGATGGAGATGGAGATGGAGATGGAGATGGAGATGGAGATAAATATAGAGATGGAGATAAATATAGAGATGGAGATAAATATAGAGATGGAGATAGAGATAGAGATAGAGAGATAAAATGAAGAAAGACCGAGAAAATGAGCGAAAGAATGAAAAATAGAAAGAAAGCAAAAAAGGACAGAAGGAGAGAAGTGGTTACGTGAGTGATGGCGACAAGCGTCAGAGATGGGAGGAAGTAATGCCAGAGACGGTGAGGTAGTTACGCTGCGGAGAACGCGCCGGCTGCAGTACAGATGTCAAGACTGGTATAGGAGAGGACTAGGTGATTATGTCAAGCGTTGTGACGAGCACACTGTCACGTTTGGATGGAAAGAGAATGAGAGGTCAGGAAGATAGCAAAATGGCCAAGTATTCCAACGCGGAATTTTGGGCGAATTCAGGAACACCAAGGCCTGTTCACTACACCCCGTCCGATTTTCACTAAATTAGGTATATGTAGTTATCGATGTCACAGATTACGATTCTGAGATTTTCAATTGTTTAGGTCTCAAGGGCTATGAGTTATAGGGCATCGAAATTCTTAGGTCACGTAGAAAGTGCATATCGATATTTTTTCGTATTTTAATGGTCGAAATTAACGTACCAAACTTATATATTACTTGAAATAGGAAGACACATCCAATGCGATAAAAATGGTTGTGATTTTCTGAGCTGAAGCTACGTTAGCTGGTGACCCTTTTCTTGACCTCGTGACCTTTTGAAGTCATGTTTTTATTTCCTTTCTTTCGACATCAAGGATTGCCCCATAACGTATATTTCTTATAAAGCTGACCCATAATGGGTCACTGAGGTGAAATGTCAGGGCTTGACTGACCTGTTATTATGAACATAGCCCATATGGGTGCTGTTTCAAAGCTGTTTGCTTATAGAGCACGATGATGGTATTCCTAAGTACGACAGAGGTCAGAGAGATCACATCTGGTTCAATTACCTGACCTGAAAATAGTGGCTTTGTGTGCATCACATAATATAATCAATATAGGTCCCATGTTAAAGCACTCCTCTCCTACACCAAGATAGTCATGCAAGTAAGTGCATTAGAAGCCACTGGGGTCATACATGAGTCAGTGATCTGACTTACAATGATGGACGTATGTGCGTTATAGAAGGTATTTGGTATTGGTGTCATTGGTATTGGTGTCATTGGTATTGGTGTCATTGGTATTGGTGTCATTGAAAACAGTTTGTTAAGAGAGCACGGTAGTGTCAAAACCCGTCATGCTAGGTCTCAGAGGTCACATAGGTATGCACGTTGACTTAACCTTGAAATGCAGACTTGTGTCGAATTAAAAACTGCATTCGCATTCTCAAAACTATGTAAATAAAATCTTTCCATTTCGGAATTAATTGATATCACACGACGCATTTCAGTTGCGAGCATCTATAGCTAAAAGCGTATCATGAACATGGCCGGTAAATATGTACACAATGTGCATGATCTTCCAAAGTTGAACACAGCACTATTTAGGGCAGGGTCATGCATGTCAGTTCCGGACGCGGCGGGCACAGTGTCGATATCCGCAGATGTATCACCTCTACTATCATGATCTCTTTCCAAATCACGTCACAAAGCGTTTAATTCTCTTTATGCTCTTCGAGAGAAGTGATTCACGTAACCGAGCTGCAGGTTGATCGGCCACACAACACATTTCCGACGCTGGGACTAAGAAAAACCTAATTTTAGCGCTGAGACATGATTCACCGTTTTCAAGGAATGCTGAATGGTTGCGATTTGCCCAACTGATGACTGCCGGAGGCCGACACGCTTAGCCGACCCACCAATGCCATCGCATGCATTTTTGTCTTGCGCGGGTGGCAAAACGAAATCCTCTGAGGTTTGATACTCCAATCTTTCTGGTGGATGCAAATATTTCCAAAGTTATGGTTCTTTTTGGATTTCCAAGCGCAACCATCGGAGAAGAAGTGGACTTCCTCTAGTTCTGAATGCATCTGCCGTATGTAAGGAATCCACACATACTGGAACGTTGCCACTGTAGCCGTGTTTTGTGTTTGGGAGTAAAACCACGCAAAAGCTTCTTATGAATCGCTGGTGCATAGCGCTAGCAGATGAAGTTTTCATTGGGAGTAATCCCAATGAAAACGTTGAGTTGCATCTTGGATGTCGAATGGAAAATGTCGAGAAAGACAGTTTCGACCACTGTCACCTCACTGTCAGATAGTCACGCAGCTGCTTAAAGTACTGCGATCGCGCCTGGACGATGAAGTGGTGAGGCGTTAGCTTCGATGCTGCATCACTAAGCGTAGAAACATGCTTATTGACAGGACGAACAACATCAATCAACTCGCAACGATCATCAGTGGCCAATTTCACTGTTGTTTTTGTACTCACACAGTTTGCTAACAAACAGTGTGATGCAAATCACAAACTGCGTTAAATCAAGTTTCACAAAGGTCTTGCTCTGTAATGACAAAAATTGTAATCCTGGCAGGATGTTGCGAGTGTATTACAAACTGTGTGATTTTACAATGCCTTTCAGTTAAAAAAGAACACAGATATTACAACATAATATGATTTATTTACAATAATGATTAAGGGAAGAAATTCTGACGAATTAACAATGTAATGAAGAATTAAGATACATAAGACCGAATGATAGCAAATATGATATTTCATTGTAAACAGTTTTCTTCAATGCGATAAACCCTTGATAGGAAAATCAGCTGACATCCCAGCAGGCCGAGAATCCCTCCCTGGATTCTCGGCCTGCTAATGTATATGCTTCATTATCCTCAATACAGGAGCGGATACAGAGGGCACTGGGGGCATGTGCCCTCAATGGAAATTTGCGCTCCTCCTACACAGCGACGAACCCACTACCCATCCCATCACAACCAACCGATTGTCCAAAACATCACCGGATTCGGACCACGATTTCATCCTAGCTGCTTCATTCCCCCATTCATTATTTTGTTTGCCGACATGGAGTGATGGCATCATCCGCCACTGCCCGGGAAATCCCCCCCCCCGTCAGGGGCGGATACAGGAATTTCCATAAGGCAATTGTCTGGAGGGATGTGTCATTTCTACGGAGGGCTCCTCTGCTAAAGCACCTGGAGGGGTACCTCCGCCGGAAGCCTCCGAGGGGCGCCTATGGCTGAACAATTCGTTGGGGGGGAAGTATTAGAGCATTTGCAGAGCGGCTCCTCTGCCGGGCCGGAGGAGAGCTACCTTCCATGTGGGAGCACTGGAGGAATGCACCTCAATGCCCCTGTTTCCGGCCGTACCAGTATTTTTTTACCATGTTATCCGAGGCCTCACCCTACATCGATAGTTAAATTTATAGTTCCTCAATCATTAAAATGTATCGATCTACCCCTGGGTTCCGATGGAAGGCAAGCCCAAATAATACGGAATTTGCATCACGACCGAATTGCAAAAATGCAAGGCTGCGCGTGCGCCAACAATGGAAAGACAGCAGAAAACCAGTAGTATCGCCATGCTTGGCCCGTGATGATGGGGGGGTGGGTGAAGTGACATAATTTAATTTGCGTGAGTGATTTGCGTATGTGTGAGCACAGCTTCATAAGCTATTGAGGACAGCATGGAGTGATTCAACATGACAGTGACCTTCGTGTTTTGTGGATCAGTTTATGCTGGTTGTGGGCTGTGGCGGGTATGTAGGCGCCTGCCTAGGACCTACCGAATGACTGATGCAAGTGGAGGTTTGCATGCATGAAGAACAAGCCTCCTTAGCTACCTTCAATCCGGTATGTTACTTAAGCAAGGTATGTACTAATGCCAGCGGGGTCCAAGAGGCTCTAGCACGGGTGTTGATTTGTGAAAATTATTTGGGGGTGGGGTGGGGACAAAATACGTGAAGGCAATGGGCAGGCCCAAATGGATTGGAGGGGACACTCCACGGGGTTCCATGTTAAAAGTTGAAATTAGTGTACGGGGGGGGGGAGGGGCCAAAGCCAACACTGAGGGGACACTTGCCTCCTCAAAAGTGTAAAACAACAAACACCCCTGGGCTCTAGGCAGGTAGTAGCTACCCTATTTACCTACCTACCCAGGTTTGTGTACTCGGGCCTTCCCAGAGGGCAGCCTTTTCTTCCAAGGGACACCTTTTCCTCAGAGAGGTGCCTCTGGCAGAACAATTTGAAGGGTGCACTCTAGCCTTCCCGGAGGGGCGCATTTACCCGACCGGAGGGGTGCGAACTTTTCATGGGGCGGAGGTACATGCCCCCAGCGTCCCCATTGTATCCGCCCCTGTCTTGGGGGGGAGGGCGGCTTGGCCCCCTGAATTCGTGAGAAGAACTAAACATAGCCATCTATTCAGATGTTTGGTTCTAGCCTGTAATGTCCCTCTTCATCCGACAATGAAGATTAGGAAGTAGTTTTCACTCTCGAAGTGTAGGTTGCTAAGAGGCTTGAACACCCTTGGCTCGCCGCGGTGGAGTCTCCTCGAAAAACAAATCAAATTCATCCATATTTCCTTTGCTGCCACTGCTCTCCACCAAAATTAACACAGCCTAGAACGTGTGTTATCGCAAGCGGTGTATTTGCTAAGATTGTGAACACCCGACAACCTTGGTGAAATTCAGACGATGTAATAACACACATTTCTGTGTAGTTTGTGACTAACAAACGATGTACTTTGGATTTTGTAGTTTTGTTAGCTCGTGATGTTAGTGAAATGCCATCTTTACAAATAACAGCACAAACTGTGTATTCACACCGAATTCGGTGTGAATACACAGCTTGTGATTTTAGTGAAATTGGCCTCAGATCATGCACAGACGTTATGAGTGTCCCGCCGTCGACCGGCACGCTACAGTAAGGCCTCAGACCCGCAAAGGCTGAAAACTCGATGGCTGGGCTGTCATTTCCGTCCTAAAAACAGCACACAGATCGTGGAGATTGCCCAATGGCAGTTTTGAGTAGCTAAAAGCTTTTCTACTGCACACATCGTGCCTTCTGCATGTCGAGCGGCTTTATCACCCCCGGTCAGGGCACAACCCACTAGTATCGTCAGACTCGTAAAGTTAAGCCACTTTTCTGTTCAATGTCTGTTCAGGGACGTATGTGGCTTTCACAAACATCTGTGAAAAACCGTCACAAAATGGTGATGACAGAGGGACGATAACCTATGGCCCACCCGTCAATCAACCCAAGCGACACGAGAAGACCAGACCGTGACCAAGTCCTGCAAAGCACCGTAAGCAGTGACATTGTTTTAAAAAAAGCTACTTGTCAAAAAGTTATCTATGCGACCTTCCATGACACGCTGATGGCCTTGTTGTTTTATCTGAACAAAGTGCTCCAAAACACTGCCATATTGAATACCTTGTGTAACGCACACCCCCAGCCTCAGTTTAAGAGCATGTCGCTGACTCATCGTGACAAACGTGACCCTTTAAGCCTGATAGCCTGATAGCCGTGACCTCTTATGCCTTTAAACCTGATATAATTGTTATCTAACAGCAAAGCGCTTTAAAATGAGACAAATGTTAGACACTTCTACAATGCACACAAATCCACCATATCGAAGTGAGGCTACTGACCCACATGGGATCTTTTTGATCCTCGGCGTAGTTGACAATATCACCACGGTGATCTATGGCCGAATAGCTCTGAAATGACATTCATATCGGCTATGCTCCTAGTCACTTAAAATGCCATTTCTGGTGCTGATGTCAGGCCCTCAGAATTGACATCTGTGACCCATTACTGACTCGGCTTAACAAGAAAAACAATTCGTCATCTAAGAAACAATTGATTGGGCATCCATCAGCTAAAACGAGAAATATCAAAATAGAACTTTTCAAAATGTCACGTGGTCAATGAAACGTCTAGGTCATGAAGTGAAATGTTCAGTTCACAAGACCACACTTATTTTATTGCGTTAGACAGATCTTCCGCTTTCAAATGACATACTTGTTTGGTAATCTAATTGCTAGCACTAAATAGATAACACAATTTCTGTACGAACTATTTCCGTGACCTCAAAAGTTTGCGAGCCTGTATCTCGTGACTCCTTTGCGAGCCTGTATCTCGTGACTCCTTTGGCTTTGCGAGCCTGTATCTCGTGACTCCTTTGCGAGCCTGTATCTCGTGACTCCTTTGGCTTTGCGAGCCTGTATCTCGTGACTCCTTTGCGAGCCTGTATCACGTGACTCCTTCGGCTCCGAAAAAAAAATCAGAATCGCAATCTGTGCCGAAGATAACCCAGTGCACCAGTTTTTATGAAAATCGAAGGGGCGTAATGAACAATTTTGGGTTTACCTTGGTGATTTGTCCTGGGATCGTCCTAATAGCATTACTAATTGTGTTTTTACTTCTCATTACACACTAATGGTGCGAATTGCGGGTCTAAATACAGGAGAATAAAACATGTGAAATACATGTGAAATACTGCGACCAAAAATGTATTTCTAGATATGCCCACATCGAGCAAGCAGTACAGAACAGAGAACTGCCGCACCACCGTAACACAAAATAATCACATGTTGGCTTTGCTTTCAGTGAATTGTTTCTCGCCATCCATAGAAAAGCTATGTGTGATGACACATTATTTATTTATATCACAGACACGTCATTATTGTTTCTTATGGTGATGCAAAAGTTTTCTGGTTATCTTCAGTGTTGCATGAGTTTAAGATCAATGCACGATGACGGAAGCTGCTGTAAGACCCGCGGCGATCCGGCCTTTAAGACCCGCAGCGATCCGGCCAGACGGTCGCCGTCTGTGCCCGTGTTCGTTCGATGTCGAGCAGAGCGCAGATTTTCCCAGAATTCGTTGCAAGTCAACAGCAGTGAACGCTTCTAGGTACAGCCGCCGGCGGAGCTGTGTTGTCGGTGTTTGTAGCGGTGCAGCGTGCGGCTGGTGTACGGCCTCACAGCCCTGCATCACTGGCGTGCCACTGGTGTACGGCCTCACAGCCCTGCATCACTGGCGTGCCACTGGTGTACGGCCTCACAGCCCTGCATCACTGGCGTGCCACTGGTGTACGGCCTCACAGCCCTGCATCACTGGCGTGCCACTGGTGTACGGCCTCACAGCCCTGCATCACTGGCGTGCCACTGGTGTACGGCCTCACAGCCCTGCATCACTGGCGTGCCACTGGTGTACGCCCAGCCCGCATCACTGGCGTGCCACTGGTGTACGGCCTCACAGCCCTGCATCACTGGCGTGCCACTGGTGTACGGCCTCACAGCCCTGCATCACTGGCGTGCCACTGGTGTACGGCCTCACAGCCCTGCACCACTGCACTGGCGTTCTGCTGAGGCGGTCGCCCGCGACGAGAACGATATCGCCTGTACGTCGTGGAGGCGATATAATTCAGTTCCGTGTCTGTTTTCTGCACGCCAAGGCTCGTGCTAGACTATTGCTTGCAGGAAGTCTTGCACATATGGAGCTAGAGCAGAGTACCACTGTACGCACTTGTGAGGTAGTTATTGATTCCCTATGTTGATCGGACCACCATGTGCTCCACATTTAGCATGGGGCCCGAAGTGGGACTTTGGTAATCCTCGGAAACAATGTCCAATCTAATCCGTGTGTATGACCCCCGCTCAATTTTACGAATCGTCCCTCTTCGTTAGAGAACCCTCAGTAATATGGAGATGATGTTGTCGTGTCTGCTGGTGGGGTGTAGCAGTGTTGTGCTCAGTAAGATGGAGATGATGTTGTCGTGTCTGCTGGTGGGGTGTAGCAGTGTTGTGCTCAGTAAGATGGAGATGATGTTGTCGTGTCTGCTGGTGGTGTGTTGCAGTGTTGTGCTCAGTAAGATGGAGATGATGTTGTCGTGTCTGCTGGTGGGGTGTTGCAGTGTTGTGCTCAGTAAGATGGAGATGATGTTGTCGTGTCTGCTGGTGGTGGTTGTATCAGTGTTGTGCTCAGTAAGATGGAGATGATGTTGTCGTGTCTGCTGGTGGGGTGTAGCAGTGTTGTGCTCAGTAAGATGGAGATGATGTTGTCGTGTCTGCTGGTGGTGTGTTGCAGTGTTGTGCTCAGTAAGATGGAGATGATGTTGTCGTGTCTGCTGGTGGGGTGTAGCAGTGTTGTACTCAGTAAGATGGAGATGATGTTGTCGTGTCTGCTGGTGGTGTGTTGCAGTGTTGTGCTCAGTAAGATGGAGATGATGTTGTCGTGTCTGCTGGTGGGGTGTTGTGCTCAGTAAGATGGAGATGATGTTGTCGTGTCTGCTGGTGGGGTGTTGTGCTCAGTAAGATGGAGATGATGTTGTCGTGTCTGCTGGTGGGGTGTTGTGCTCAGTAAGATGGAGATGATGTTGTCGTGTCTGCTGGTGGGGTGTAGCAGTGTTGTGCAGGTGACGACTGCAGTCAACGATGATTTTTGTCTGAATGCAGATGAGAGGCGTCGCTAGGGGGAAGTTGGAGTCGTGCCCCCTCTGGCCAGGGGCATCACCAGGGGAAACGTGGAGCCGTGTCCCCCCCCCCCAATCCCCCGGCGTGGCCAGTGCCCCCTCCTCCCTCCTGGAACTTGGAGTTGTGCCACACCCCTGGCCAGGGGCATCACCAGAAGAACGTCTAGCTATGTGTCCCCCCCCCCACTCTGACATGGTGTGTGTCCTTCCCCTGTCCCCTGAAACGCACACAATTTTTATGGAAATAAATGGAGACTAGGTTAAATAGTCCCCCTGACAGTACCTGCACCCCTTCCTCTGGTCAGCCAAAATTATCCCTTGCGAAACATATTGATGACACCCATGATAAAGACCCTGTTTAGTGACTGATCGGGAAGTCCAATTTCTATCAGAAAACACTGGCCCAATGCTGCAGTCATTTCACTTGTTCTAAATATCCTCAACTCCAAGCTCTTCATGAACCTAATGTATTTTCAGAATACGATTCGTTCTGGGTTGCCAGGGAGCTTAGGCATCCGGCTCATCTTCATGGTTTCCAATTTCTCTTTCGGAGAAAGGCGTCTCCGTCTTGGCGTATGTGTGTGCATACTCTGAGAACTTGACTCGGATCCGTGTCTGCTGGGTCAGGACCCCACATGTCGAACGTGCTCCGCGTGTGTCGAATGCGCTCGAAGTGCCGGACAGCACAGCCAGAAGCATCGCACACCCGAGTTGAGTCGAGATGTAGAGGATGCATTCCGATGCATGACAGTTTGTGGTAGCCATGGTATATCACCACACTCTGACATTCCCTCGCCGAGATAAAGAAAAGCATTCCACTTAACAAGTAAGTTGTGCTGAACCAGCTTGGATGTCGTGGCTTGCTGCTGCAATGCCAGTTCGCCCGACATTCCGTTGGTTGTATCGATGTCGGCACACTTCAGGCATGTGGTGTGATCTGACCTGGTTGGGTCAGTCGACTACGCT
The DNA here is from genome assembly GCA_034440615.1 of Ashinkailepas kermadecensis. NCBI lineage: Eukaryota > Metazoa > Arthropoda > Thecostraca > Neolepadidae > Ashinkailepas > Ashinkailepas kermadecensis. Next base: position 76,668 of record JAOTOM010002288.1, on the reverse strand, counting down.
CAGTGTATACCGTGTGTACGCATGACCAGTTGGCAGTCATTGTAGAATGGCCAGGTGGACAACTCAAGCACTTTCGACAAAACACGCTCGACATTGACATTTCGAGGTGCCGGCGCGCTTCACCAGCGATACCGGCGTGCGTGTTGAATCCAGACTACCAAGCATTTGCTAAGTGCGAGATGTGTTTGGTTCAAGTCCGACCTCGGGCAGACTTTTCCTCGGCCGGCTTCTGCCCAGGAAATGACAGCAGCCTGGGAGACTTACCCAGCGGTGACACCTGTGCCGACACCCACGACGCTGGGTCCGCCGTATGAAATTCCTGTACGCGATCCTTCGGGCCAGCTGCACTCTGTGAGGCCACGGCCTCGCCCTGTGCTCCCGGACCATGGCACTGACCGTGTCGCTGCTGTGGTGGGCTTCGGCCAAGACGTTCATATCGCCATACGTCTACGTGATTCGTGATCCAATACGTCACACGTGACGGAGCGGCCCGCGACGTGACCGGCATACCTCTAACACGCGGATGCCACCGAGTATCACCCAATAACACCGTGCATCACCCCAGTAATCGAATCGGCTGTCCGCCGGCGGCCGTTCTCGTAGGGTGGCCGCACCTGTTTGGCTGGTCGGCCCGGGCGGTCAGCACCTGCCGGTGCCGGTGCACACGATCGGGACCGATCTCGCTGCGACACGTTTACGGCAGAGCCCCCGCCGGCTGGGAGCGGGGAGGGGACGGCGGCGCCCGCCGCCAAATTGTCCGTCGACAGGTGGACACCGAGCGGCCAGGTGCGTGTCTATTCCGGGCCACCTCGGTCGCCGCTGACCGGCTATAAATATGCAGCCGACGAGATGTGCCCACGCCGTCAGTGATTGTTGGACGGTGACGCCGATCGGCGGGGAGGAGGTGCCCTCCTGACCCGGACTGAGCTTCAGAGGTGCCGACAAACCGACGAGGTGTGCCCGTGCCGTCAGTGATTGTCGGACGGTGACGCCGATCGGCGGGGCGGAGGTGCCCTCCTGACCCGGACTGAGCTTCAGAGGTGCCGACTGACGGACGCGGCTGGAGCACGGCCACTGCTCGCCGTGCCCGTGGAGCCGACATGACGAGACGTGCCGGTCGGTGGGGGCGGGGGCGGGGGCGGGGGCGGGGGCGGGGGCGGGGGCGGGGGCGGGGGCGGGGCGGGGCGGGGGCGGGGGCGGGAGCGGGAGCGGGAGCGGGAGCGGGAGCGGGAGCGGGAGCGGGAGCGGGAGCGGGCGGGAGCGGGAGCGGGAGCGGGAGCGGAGCGGGAGCGGGAGCGGGAGCGGGAGCGGGAGCGGGAGCGGGAGCGGGAGCGGGAGCGGGAGCGGGGGAGCGGAGCGGGAGCGGGAGCGGGAGCGGGAGCGGGAGCGGAGCGGGAGCGGGAGCGGGAGCGGGAGCGGGAGCGGGAGCGGGAGCGGGAGCGGGAGCGGGAGCGGGAGCGGGAGCGGGAGCGGGAGCGGAGCGGGAGCGGGAGCGGGAGCGGGAGCGGGGCGGGAGCGGGAGCGGAGCGGGAGCGGGAGCGGGAGCGGGAGCGGGAGCGGGAGCGGGAGCGGGAGCGGGAGCGGGAGCGGGAGCGGGAGCGGGAGCGGGAGCGGGAGCGGGAGCGGGAGCGGGAGCGGGAGCGGGAGCGGGAGCGGGAGCGGGAGCGGGAGCGGGAGCGGGAGCGGGAGCGGGAGCGGGAGCGGGAGCGGGAGCGGGAGCGGGAGCGGGAGCGGGAGGGAGCGGGAGCGGGAGCGGGAGCGGGAGCGGGAGCGGGAGCGGGAGCGGGAGCGGGAGCGGAGCGGGAGCGGGAGCGGGAGCGGGAGCGGGAGCGGGAGCGGGAGCGGGAGCGGGAGCGGAGCGGAGGGAGCGGGAGCGGGAGCGGGAGCGGGAGCGGGAGCGGGAGCGGGAGCGGGAGCGGGAGCGGGAGCGGGGAGCGGGAGCGGGAGCGGGAGCGGGAGCGGGAGCGGGAGCGGGAGCGGGAGCGGGAGCGGGAGCGGGAGCGGGAGCGGGAGCGGGAGCGGGGCGGGTCGGGAGATGGAGGCCCGCGTGGGAGGGCAGTCTGCGGTTGACGCTGGGAGAAGCGCGATGGGGAGGGGAGCCGTGGCAAATGTATCCTGGCTGTATCTGGCAGATGTGCTCTGGCTGTCTGCTCGGCAGTGGGTTATCAAGAGATTACGTCGCACTCACTGTAACGGTACCGGCTCGTCGCCGACCTCGCTGTGTACATACAGCCAAGGTTGCATGGTCCATCCGTGTGACCGTGCCTGGTGGCAAAGGTTGTCTAGGTTCCCAAGGTTGCCTGGTCCATCCGTGTGACCGTGCCTGGTGGCAAAGGTTGTCTAGGTTCCCAAGGTTGCATGGTCCATCCGTGTGACCGTGCCTGGTGGCAGAGGTTGTCTAGGTTCCCAAGGTTGCCTGGTTCATCCGTGTGACCGTGCCTGGTGGCAGAGGTTGTCTAGGTTCCCAAGGTTGCCTGGTCCATCCGTGTGACCGTGCCTGGTGGCAGAGGTTGTCTAGGTTCCCAAGGTTGCCTGGTTCATCCGCGTGCACGTGCCCGGTTGCAATGGTTGCCAAGGTGGCCCGGTTCATTAGTGTGCACGTGCCAGGTTACAAAGGTTGCCAAGTTTCCCAGTTCCTTCGTGTGCACGTGTCTGCGATCTGAAGGGTCTTCCGGACTGAAAAATTCGGGCATTTCAACATGAAAATTACAACATCTAATGATGCAACCTACCGGTGCGGAAATTGGCAGTCCAGACGGTTACCTGGTTACTGAATAGACATAATTTGTCGTTAATTTCATTACGGTTCGTTATTTTTCATTTCGTGAGTGATAGCGTGGTGTAATACAGTAACGAAGCCTGCGAAAATTGGATCACAACGGGCCGTTACCAAGCCGCCAAATTATTTCCGAGCTGGTGTGATGCAAAGCAGGTCGAGGTTCTCTCCCCCATAGTCCCCCTCCCCCAACTGTTTAAGTTCATCTTGGTCATGCTCGTGCTTGAGAGGTGCCCTCTCAAGGTATGCCCATTTCGATCCACCACTGGATACCATAAGCCTCCACCCGTGGGCGTCAGCTTAGAAAGAACATATTGGTCAACGACATGTATTGGTAACGTTTGGGTGTGGGCTGCACTCACCCACCAGCCACAATCTGTCAACTCATTCTGTCACTCTCATTCATCTCTCACTCTGTGAAGCATAACTCATTCGACCAGCCTGACGGCACAACATCAACCAACGGTGAACGACTCCCGCTGAGGTATCTCCGGCAGGTCGAGCGTCCATTGCTGAGTGGACAACGCCGACACGGCCGGTCCCGTAGCGTAGCCTATCAGCTGTCTTCTCGGGACGGAACGTGCCGTTGCAGGCGACCATTTCTCTTCTGTCGTCACGATAGTCATGGTCGGGCAACCGTGTCTCTCATTGTGCCATCGTAACGGTGTTCCACACGCCTGGATCGGCATCATCACACCAGTGTAGGTTCGTGGTGCATGTTCTCAGAAACTCATACGTCTTCATTTAGCACACACGCCGCTGCCGCCAGCTTTACCATTGCCTTCAGCACAGTCTCGCAGCACAGTCTCGCAGCACTCCCTATGTTGTAAATATGACAAGCTGACCCGTACCCTTGTTGTCTGTTCCTGGTTGACCCGTTCCTAATGACCTATGTCTTCTTGACCCGCTCCCTTCTAGCCTATGCTTTTTGACCCCTCTTCTAATGATTCGTCCCTTGCTGGGTTGTTTCTTATAGACTATCCCTTTTATACTTGTCTTCTAATGGTCAATTACTCCGTCGCCTGATGACGTATCTCATGATGGCCAGCCCCTGATGGCTTCAAACTGACCCCCGCCTGGTGGCACACGTCTGCCCGACCCTCAATTCTGGCCTGACCCTAACTGACTCATTGTCAGCCCGCTCAGCCCCAGCTGATTTCTGTCGAGTTGACACCTGCCCGGCAGACACGACCCCAGTTGACCTTCCACTGGCCCCTGGAGTTGACCCTGTGCCGGACGACCCTGGCCGGCCAGGGGATGACCTGTTGCTGTCACGGTTGGCTGGCTGCCGCCAACTCGCCGCCGCGGACGGCGCGATAATCCGCCGTGACGTCACGTCGCCGGCCAGCAGCGCGGCCAGATGTTGCACGGTGCTCAGCTGCATGTGTCGGCCGGTTGTCATGGCAACTCATCTAATCAGACGGAGTCGCCAGCTGATGCCCGCGGGGCCGCGAGACCGAACGGGTGTCGTTCGGGGCACGGCGACTCGCAGGGGAGGGGTGCAGCTGGGGAGGGGGAGGTGGAGGGGGGGGGTGTCGCATCTGGCGGAGGCAGCTCCGCGATCGTTGCCAGACAGAAGGCCCGGCGCAGACGGCCAGATGCGGCCGTCGGCCACAATTGTGCTTTGGTCTGACAAATGTCGGCTGGAATTGAGGCGGCGATGGTGTGTACGGCTGGCGTGAGTCGGACGGTCGGCGGCACACTTGTCAGGCTCGCTGACCAGCCGGCGGCACTTGATTTGCTCTCGGCGATGTGCGTGCATCTCCGACTTGAAGACGTGCATTAAAACTCCATCGGTACATCACTAGCTTTATGTTTTAAAAACAAATATGAAATTCTACGTCGGACAATGCTCCTCGAAGGACATTTTGAGTTCAAAAGGAAAACAAACCAAAAAATGATAAGCGGGCTGGGATACGTTGATATGTTTAATAGATAGTTATTTGATGGCAAACATCACATCCTCATCAATAATGAGAATGCTCCGAGTGCGGCCTCCATTCCTCCTTCATCGCCTACCCCACCATAAAATACAACACAAAAATCGCTACAAAAGCTAGGACTGACACCGCTTGCGTGCGTCGTCCGTCAGAAGTAGACAGTGTGGTTGCTGTGCTGGCCCGTCCACGCGCGGCGACTCGTCGACCACGTCCTCTGGCCCCGGCCCCGTGTTTTGACAGTGATGTGTGGGCGGGTCGACGTCTGGCCAAGTGGAGTGTTGACATGACCGAACGACCCGGATGATGACCATGTCGAGTCGAACACGTGCACTTGTCGCAAGCTAATCGTTGCCGCCAGATTTACGCGAACCTTGATCGGGATTTTGTGTTGTACTGCAAAAGCAAAATTGTTCACGCAGCAATGAATACCTGCGCACGAGTGCGTGACGCACCTGATGTTGGTTATTTGGTTCCGCATAGGTCCGTAACGCACCTGACGTTCGTTTTCTGGCTCTGCATAGGTCCGTGACGCACCTGATGTTGGTTATTTGGCCCCGCATAGGTCCGTGACGCACCTGACGTTCGTTTTCTGGCTCTGCATAGGTTCGTGACGCACCTGATGTTGGTTATTTGGCCCCGCATATGTCCGTGACGCACCTGATGTTGGTTATTTGGCCCCGCATATGTCCGTGACGCACCTGATGTTGGTTACTTGGCCCCACATAGGTCCGTGACGCACCTGATGTTGGTTATTTGGCCCCGCATATGTCCGTGACGCACCTGATGTTGGTTATTTGGCCCCGCATAGGTCCGTGACGCACCTGACGTTGGCTATTGTACCTGCAATACCAGCTTTCTCTGAAGTTGTAATGTCCGTGTTGCGCTGCAGCACTAACTCACCGTTTTGTGAACATCACAATGCAATGTGCAACAGCAAATTTTGAGGTGATGTCTCAACCTTGATGCGAAAATTGAAAGCTTCCTTGAAGGTTCCCTAATGGGTGTCGCCACGGATTTTGGACACAGGTAGGCGAGAGAGTCTGAGGTTGACTTTTTCGAGGAAGCACCATTGGCCGTGCTAATTCTCGCAATGTTTGTGGACACGCACCTCGTCCCTCGCCGTGACGACGACTTGCTGTGCAATCATCGATACGATTATCGCAGTATTTCATATGAGTATGCTATATAATTATCGTGAATGTTCACTACACCCAGTCAGTCCCGCCAAATACTGTTACATGTTTCCAGTGGACAGTCGCGATCGTCTGGCCGGGCAGTTCCAGCCAATTGGGTTCACTGCGGTATAGACTGTGGCGGCGGGCACCACTGTCTGGCGGGATAGCCTACCCTCGATTGGGCAGGCGTTGGGAGTGTTTCGAATCGGCGAGGAAGGCAGCACCTACGAACGCAACACGACCTCAGCGATTACAAAGGCAATCATTATGTGGCGACGGAGCAGGTCACCGAAGCGCCGGACACAAACCTGCTCCGGCGGGCGGTCTAAATGTTTATCTCCGTTATAGGGCCAGATGTGAACTCTGGCGCGACTTAATATAACTCTTCCAGCTGGTTGGCATGTTTTATGGAACACATGGAGTTAAAGATTGGCATTTGGACTTTGCTTCGGCCGTCACCAGATGATGTGGGCGGAGTTTGTCGTGCGGACCCATTTTTTTCGAGAGGACGCTGGAGCTGACTTCTCACGAAAGAGCAAATTCGCTCCGAATATGAGTATCTCGAGACTGTGTTTAAGTTCGTCGCTTTAAGTCACACCTCTCGGCGTTAAGAAAATGGTAGACCCGGAAGACCCAGTGCCCAACCCCTCTCTTGCCACTACTCCGTCCTCCATCTACTTCCACTTCATTTTCCTCAACGTTCTGACATGGCTGGATGCCATTGTGGAATTATCAGCCCTTCCGCTTTAAGTACTTCATGCTTTATCCTACAAGCGTCTTGCTAACGATGCTCATGTGCTTACTGACTGCCTGTGTGCTTTTGTGCATCTTCATGTCCGGATGTTTGAACGGAGTTTTTCTTCTTCCAGATCTGATGGAGGCAGTCAAAGTGAAGGAAGATCCTGACCTGAGGATGAAGCCAGGCACGGTCATCACCAGCGACCAGCACCGGTACAGAGGCAGAGGTAGGTGCGAGCACACGGTGTGTGCCGCCATACATCGTGACGGACACAGGGAGGCACGGCCGCACCCAACTGGGGCTCATCCACTCACCACATGGAAGGCTGATGGTCTTCAGATGGAAAAGGGGAAAAGCGCGGGTACAAGAAGGCGTTCGCAGGGTGTCTTCCAGGATTCCCTCCACGTCTGGAGCCTCAGCCCCTTAGCGAGCACCTGTATCCCACATACGTACGTAATTTCGATATTTACACCAGTTTCGGTATTAACACCGATTTATGTCACTAATTAATGCTTATTTAAGCTTCATATCTCATAGACATTTTATTCCCTCGCTTGTTTCATTAATTACGTAATGACTTGGCTTAAGCTGTATTTTATGGACGTTTTTGCTGTGCATTGGCATTCTAACTGGACCAAGTACGGAAGTCTGAAAGAACCTTTCCTATCTCGCACTCCACTCTGCGGTGTCTAGTGCAGATGCGAATGTATTCAGGTGCTAAGTGACGACATAGCATGGAGGTAAGTAGAAGCCGAGGTGAGGAACGATGCAGCGAGGTACAGGACACGCTATCGAGAGAGAACAGGCGGGTACTGTAATGGACACATTCTGACAGCGATTCAGAGCTTTTGGTAACCGGATAGAAGCACGCGTATGGTATGATAGGTAGATGTGACAAACTGGGGCAGAGAGTTTGCACGCTTCCCACCTACTACAATCTTCAAAAGAAGCAATTTTGACAGCGCTTCACTTCTTAATGTCTTCATGTACGTCCAGATTGGAATATCTTCGAATCGCTGGGAAGCGAACCCGTCACCCTTGCGCCACCACCGCTCGCACGATATTTTCGTTCGGCCCACCACTTAACCACAGCAGTCAGTATTTACCTTCATCTCCCCAAACTCCGACAGAAAACTGGGACCCACCCGTGCCGGCTTCACATCACGCACCACATGAGACACCTCCGAGGCGACTCTGATATATTTTTCAAATGCGGCAGTAGGCTTCACTCTTCCAGCCTCACCGCTGGAGGGCAAACTTCTCATCTAGAGCCGACGACAATGCCCACTAAGCACCTGGACGGCGCCTCGTTGTTGTGCCGCCTCGGTCGTTCGCCGACCAAGTTCGCCAAACGGTTGAGCTGCAGGCGCTGCCGGCTAAGTTTGTGGGTCGTCTTGGGGTCGCAGCCCCACCCGGCGCCACGGGTGCGGCTCCGTGCCGCGGCTGTTCGGGGCGTCTGTGGCGCCGGTGCGGGTGTCGGGAGGTGTGGCGCAGTACGGCGCAGGTGGTGTCGGGGTGTCAGGTGTACGCGGTGCGTCACGACCGTCGCCTCGGGCCGCTGTCGGCCGTGGCGCCGCACCTGGCAGGTGCAGTCGCACACTTGTCACGTGGAGAACGACTAACAGATCCGTCACGCCGCTTCCGGGAAACGCTGAGGCTCACTTACGTCCCCCCCCTCCTCCCCGCGGCGTTTTCATGGCTGGTCTAGGGCTGGTCACTTGGTTCGGATTGCATTTCATCGTTGAGACCGTTTCATATGCTGATAACGATCAATAAACCAATGATAACGATCAATAAACCAATGATAACGATCAATAAACCAATGATAACGATCAATAAACCAATGATAACGATCAATAAACCAATGATAACGATCAATAAACCAATGATAACGATCAATAAACCAAGTCGCAATCTAATGAAGCTTCATTTCAAGTGATGCAGTGAATGATCACTGTAGAAGTGGAGTAGTCGATGCTCACTCACTGTGTTCGACAGCTTGCCATGTCTTTTTTCCACTTATAATTGAATCAGGTTTATCTCTGAGTGAAGAGCTATTGTTTCGCTTCTGTTAGTGGTTTGTGATGAGGTTTTCAGTTGTAGTGTTTTTTTAGTGCTCAGCTTGTTTTAGAATATGCTCTGGTTGTTGGTGCAGTAGCTTGGTTCTGAATAGATCCTGTTTTCGCGTAGCGCATTTTAATGTTTGCTATAAGTTAATGATCATGAGGACTGGTATTGAAGTGGAGGGCGACTTTACCGGAGGACTCCAAGTGGATACCTCATGAATATAACAATATGTACGTTAGGTGATATATTGGTATGCATTTAGGCGTTGAAAATTATATGCGACAGATTTTATGTTCGTGAACCGAAGAACATACAGCTTTTCCTCGAATAATAGGAAGAATAAAATAATGGAATAGAGAGCTTTCTAGTGAGCATCTTCCAAACGAAATATCAATAATTGGAGGTGGGAGTATTGCGATGCTGATGCTGTGATGAAATATGTCCGGGACTAGAACTATCAAAAAGTTTTATATTATTATGAGGTCATTTCCCCTGTTATAATTCGGGATTATTAGCAGGTACGCATGGCGTACTTTGTGTACATTCCTGAGGAAAGCACTCGGGGGAAATTAATGAACTGTGCAGCTGCTCCCGCCTCTTTATATTCGTGTCAAGTGCACCACATTTTTTTTGCAGATGTGCAGCCGAGAGGAATTTGATAATTATCAGGGCGCTAGTTATTTGAATCTCACTTCGTCCAAACCCTCACATTTTTGGCGGTGGCGACGTCTTCGTTTCCTCCGCAGGGCCTCAAACACTGGCAAGCCGAAGTTGGCTTCCACATGACAGAACTGTAATTGGCTGAATTTGAACGCACAAGCTTGCGCCAGACCCAACTCACCTTTCGCTCAGAAATCTGCCACGTCATCTGGGGCGCACGACCCGACGTGCCCTTGTGTGCCCTTGTGTGCCCTTGCGTGTCCTTCCGCGGCCTTCCGTGCGTGCCCTCTCCACCACCGGCAGCCCATCTGCAGCGGCCCAGCTGGCGCGCGGCGCGCGGCGCGCGGCGCGGCGCGGCGCCCCCGGCTCGCCGCCGCGCCACATTTGCCCAACACATGCTGCCAAATCGCACAAATTGTATTTTGATGGCGGCCGGCCGGCGGCGGTCGATGCCAGCTGCCGGCGACGCCCGACAAAATTCGAAAACTACCGCAAAAAGCTGCGCCGCCTGAGAGAGGCGTCATCGTGGCCGTGTCAGAAGCAGAAGGCCCAGCCGCGGCTGTCGACACAAACAGCAGCCGTCACCGCCCCCCCCCCCCGCTCCACCGCACCACGCGCTACCGCATCGCCGCCGCCGGCGCTACCTGGACCAGGGACTGTACTGAGACTGTACCTGGAACAGCGACCGACTGTACCTGGACCAGAGACTGGTTGTCGCTGGAACAGAGACCGGCTGTACCCGGACCAGGAACTGTACTGGGTCTGTACCTGGAACAGCGACCGACTGTACCTGGACCAGAGACTGGTTGTCCCTGGAACAGCGACCGACTGCACCTAGGTTAGGGACTGACTGTTCCCGGACCAGGGACTGACTGTACCTGGAACGGAGACCGGCCGTGCCTGGACCAGGGACTGACTCTACCTGGAACAGAGACCGTCTGTGTCTGGGCCAGGGACTGACTGTACGTGGAACAGAAACCTTCTGTACCTGGATCGGGGACTGACTCTACCTGGAACAGAGACCGGCTGTGTCTGGGCCAGGGACTGACTGTACGTGGAACAGAAACCTTCTGTACCTGGATCGGGGACTGACTGTACCTGGAACAGAGACCGGCTGTATCTGGACCAGGGACTGACTGTACGTGGAACAGAAACCCTCTGCACCTGGATCGGGGACTGACTGTACCTGGAACAGAGACCAGCTGTATCTGGACCAGGAACTGATTGCACCCGGAACAGTACCTGGATCAAGAACTGCACTTGGACTGTACCTGGAACAGGGACCGATTGTATATGGACCTTTATATCGCGTTGTGGGTGCTCACAAACCCACAAACCAAAGTAGTGCAACCACAATGTTGATGCACCCACAAAATGCTTGAGGAAACTACAGAGCGTATCCCCTTTCGTCCCTCGTTCAACAACATTATTTGTGATATTGTCTCGCTCACTCCTGAAAACTATAATGTCATGACCGGGCGCATAGTGTGTACCCATCAGGAGCTTGAAAATAGTACACCGTTGACCCGGGGTGTGCTATGGTTCTATCCCATCCGGGATGCCCTCCGACTACCCAGGGGTACTTTTAATGTCTCCACAGGTGATTCAACTGCCCCCACAGGTGCGTCAACCGCCCCTGGGCATGATCGGTGGTCTGCTAGGGTTGCTCCAGCTGTCCCAAGAGCATGGTCTATCCCTAGGGTAGGCTCTGCTTGTCTCCAAGGCATGGTTGGCTGACTCAAGGGCGTGTTCTGGCTGTCTCTAGGAAGCACCCAGATTGTCATGAGATGTCTGAGCTAGCTGTGCCTATGGTGCCTATGGTGTATGGTGCAGCTGTGCTGTAATTCACGTGACTTGTGTGTTGACACCGGTGATATTTCCTTTGGCAGATCACTCGACCAGATCATGCCTCTACTGCTATATACATATACTATATACATATACTATATACATATACTATATACATATACTATATACATATATATATATATATATATATATATATATATATATATATATATATATATATATACTATATACATATATATATTGATATATACATATATTTATATATATATATATATATATATATATATATATATACATACATATATATATATATATATATATATATATATATATATATATATATATATATATATATATATATATATAAAAGCTTCGTGGAGGTTGCAATTCAAGGTTGCATATCGGCATGACACCAAACTTTCCGAACTGATCTGATTTCCCTGTCACACGTTACCTGGTTCAAGCTGAATTGATGTTAAGTTAAAAGCTATATGACACGCGTTGCACTCTTCGTTAGCTATACGACTTCGTTGCACACGTCTTCCTCTCCGACGTCGTAAAACACATACATATGGGTTATTTCACACTAGGTAGGCATGGACCGATCCAATTTGGCCAAAACGGACGGTTTTCCTTATAGATTACGCTTGGTTTTTTACCTACGGGTTTTCCAAGCAGCTTGATTTCCGCCGTTCTCAGGTTTGTATAAGCTTTAACTTAAACATACATCTCCAGAAGATTGTACTCTGCCTCTGCTAAAGAAAAAATAGCAATTCAAGGTGTAGCAGTGGAGCATACGATTGCACACATTATTGGTCAATGTAGATTCGCCGCGAATCCTCCGTCTCCGTAACTTACGGTGCCACGGACCCCTGCCAAGATCTAGCCAGACCCCTGACCCAGGCCCCTGACCCAGACCCCTGACCCAGACCCCTGACCCTGACCCTGGCCCAGACCCCTGACCCCTGACCCAGACCCCTGACCCTGACCCAGACCCCTGACCCAGACCCCTGACCCAGACCCCTGACCCTGACCCTGACCCTGACCCAGACCCCTGACCCAGACCCCTGACCCAGACCCCTGACCCAGATCCCTGACCCAGACCCCTGACCCAGACCCCTGACCCAGGTCCCTGACCCAGGCCCCTGACCCAGACCCCTGATCCAGACCCCTGACCCAGACCCCTGCCCCTGACCCAGACCACTGACCCAGACCCCTGACCCAGGCCCCTGACCCAGACCCCTGACCCAGACCCCTGACCCAGACCCCTGACCCATACCCCTGACCCAGACCCCTGACCCAGACCTCTGACAAGACGAGATGAGTCGGCAACACGGCGCATGGTTTGGGACCGTATTTTTGCTCCCAGCAGCAGCTTGTGTCTGGGTGTTGCTGACGACCACCGCTCTGGATTATCTTTGTGTGTTGGGGAGGTGGGGCGGGGTGCCAGCGCACCGTCAGGTGGGAACTTCCCGTGCGGCACTCAGCACCGGAGCACTGCTCTATCCAGCCCATCTCAGACGGTTTAATGCGATTATTCGCTGTGACAGGCGACTAATTCCTGTGAGAATGGTGACAGCCCGTCCGCGTCCGGTTGAGCTGGGATCAGAGTAGACACTACCTCCACGTCCACGGATGTAGCTTCGCCTGCAATCCGGCGTGAGCTGGAGGAGCATCGGCGATGGTTCTTCTCAGAACCCCCCCCTAACTAGGCCGTAGTCTGTGGTGTTGTCGAAGTGTGCCGGGGTGAGCATGTATGGGCATCACTCCTCCATGGATAAACTACCGCATAGCCATAGCATAACTAATGAGGAAAACGCACCTTCGAGCAACCCTCACCATCTTCCACCTGCTCGCGTTCTTCAAAGCTGTTCGCATGACTTTATGTATGGTACCCTGTGTTTTTTAGGTCCTTCTGGATGCCGTTAAAACCGCATTCCTGGTATTCGCAACGAACCGTCACACGACACAGACAAGGGGCCATACTCGACACTTAGCGTTCGCTTGACGTCATTACCGGTAGGCTGCAGGAGGGTAGGTATCTTGCGCTAAATGGAGACCATACCGACGCTTTGGTGACAACACGTTTGCGCGGTCTGCAACGGTACGTCGAATTTGCGCCAACGGTTTTCTGAGCTGTTCAAGTTGCCACCATAAAAAACCTGAAGGCAGCGACCAATCAAGTAGATGGAGAGCCGTTACGTCATCTGACATCGGCGCAGTTGGCTTGTTTCATTGGTCCAATTTTGCGTACAGTCCCAGCTGATGCCTGGTGTACATCGTGAGGGAAGGTTCTGGCGGCGCTGAACAGGAGGAACTGTGACTCTCGGCAACATGTGGCATGCCATGAACAGGGAAGGTTCTGGCGGCGCTGAACAGGAGGAACTGTGACTCTCGGCAACATGTGGCATGCCATGAACAGGGAAGGTTCTGGCGGCGCTGAACAGGAGGAACTGTGACTCTCGGCAACATGTGGCATGCCATGAACAGGGAAGGTTCTGGCGGCGCTGAACAGGAGGAACTGTGACTCTCGGCAACATGTGGCATGCCATGAACAGGGAAGGTTCTGGCGGCGCTGAACAGGAGGAACTGTGACTCTCGGCAACATGTGGCATGCCATGAACAGGGAAGGTTCTGGCGGCGCTGAACAGGAGGAACTGTGACTCTCGGCAACATGTGGCATGCCATGAACAGGGAAGGTTCTGGCGGCGCTGAACAGGAGGAACTGTGACTCTCGGCAACATGTGGCATGCCATGTCGAAATCATGGGGAAATCACACTTAGCTTTTTGGGGTTGGCTCTAGGTACTCTTGCCAGCTAGTTCCCCGAGGAATAAGGAACGAAGTGCAAACTGAAAGGTTACATCAATGTATCATATTGCTTATTCAATATCGGAATTGAAACTATGACAAATTGGGGAAAATATACCGGAAGCGTTTCATGCTCGTCATTGAGTTAGATTCAAATGTATCCTGAGCTGACGAGTTATTCAGTTTGCTAGCCCTACTGTGGTGAGCATGAAAGCAATTTGCTTTCGCCCCTGGTCCAGAGTGTCCCGGGGTGAGTACTGATGGGACTCCTCCATCAATAACGCCCCACCCGCTGACCACCATCTGCAGTACTGTCTGGAGTGTGCCGGAGTGGGTATTGGTGGGAACCACTCCTCGGTGGATAACCCGCCCACTGACCACCGTCCGCAGTACTACCTGGATCAAAATCGATCAAAATCGATCGTCCGCAGTACTGCCTGGATACTGAGTGTGCCGGGATCAAAATATGCACCACCCCTCCACAGACATCCGCAGGGTCACGTGCTGTTTCCACCCACATAGGGGCGGAAGACGACGGTCAGTTATTTTCAAAGACAGCCCCGGCTTACGTCCTCAGACCAGCTCTACTTCAGCAGGTGTTGTGACAGGCTACTTGCTGCCTAGAAATGAGAACCATCGTGTAGAATAACAGCACGTGCAGTCGTATAGATGCCACAACCGGGGCCAATAATATTTATCGATATCGTCGGGCAGTGATCCTACTCAGTGGTGCCAACCACCGCAAGTAATCACCGCGAATAGAACACGCACACACACACACACGAACACACACACACACACACACACACACACACACACACACACACACACACGAACACACACACACATACACACACACAGACAGACAGACAGACAGACAGACAGACAGACAGACAGACAGACAGACAGACAGACAGACACACACACACACACACACACACACACACACACACACACACACACACATGCACACACACACACACACACATACACACACACACACACACACACTCACACACACACACACCGTACTGGAAGAAAACCGTGACATGGCTGCGATGTGTTGCTATCTCAGCAGAGTTTCTCGCGGTCAGAAGTGCGGTGCTGCCGAGAGGACCGCCTCTCCCGACGTGCCCGGGGCGACAAATCCGCCACTTGGTGCCGGCACGTTCTGTCGGACACGACGCCGGCCAAAAAGCCCAACACGTGCGGTGCCAGCTGTCTCCATATCGAGGTCGGAAGAGGCAGCTGTGGTGGCTGTCGGCAGGCGACAGTACAGCAGGTGGGCACCGCCGATTGATCCTGAGCATCGGCCATCACTCGGCCGACTCGCTCCGGCTGACTCACCGGCCCCGCCTGGCGACAGCTGGCCGCAGCTGGCGACGGCTGGCCGCAGCTGGAGACAACTGGAGACAGCTGGCCGCAGCTGGAGACAGCTGGCCGCAGCTGGAGACAACTGGCGACAACTGGCGACAACTGGCGACAGTTGGCCGCAGCTGGAGACAACTGGCGACAACTGGCGACAGCTGGAGACAACTGGCGACAACTGGCTACAGCTGGAGACAACTGGCGACAACTGGCGTGTATTCGTGCACGCCATAGATGTATTGCATACTGATGCACTACAGTGCACATTCGATGCAAGGCCACAGCGAACAAATGTAGAAAGGCGCTACAGGCGTACCTCCGCATTGTGTGCGGTGTCATCCAGTCGGAGGACGAAGCCGTCCAGTGAACTGGCATCGCCCGGCTTCGTTCCCATGTGAATCCGTCCAGTGATCGGCTTCGCTTCCATGCAGGCCGGCTCGCCGGTCTAGCTCGCCACAGGCCACGAAGGTCTTCACGGCGGCGCTCGCCTCCAGCTCGGCGATGAGTCGCCACGCCTGTGACGCACGGCGATGACCGAGCGGTATGGTGACCCGGACCCGCCGGTCGCACGCTCCCAACCGAAACTTTGCCGACACGCATTCAACATAGCGGCGGCGGCGTCTGGTCGGGCGCGCTGCCCTGGTGCCGGATGTGCATGACACCTGAAATCGGAGGCGCTCCGGCGCCGCGGCGCGGGGGTGCGCCGGAACCGGCGCGCGTCTCGCGGGCATCTGTCATCGACAGACTTCAATATCTCTCTTAATTTAAGAGCGGCGTCGGTTCATTTTCGATGAATGCCTCGAGAGCGGCTGGGAGGAGGACCGTGTGCGGCTGGCAGCTCATTTAGAACGCGGCCGTCTCGGCTAACGCGCCGGACGGCGCCGCACGGAAAACCGATTCCCAGCGCCACCCTCGCCGCCTCGCCGCCGCTCTTCTTTTGTTCAGCGCCGCCCTCACACTCTCTCCCATCCGTCCACGCGGTGTGTTCACTGTGAGACCGGAGGCTGGCTAGTTTTTGGACCCTCATAAATGAGTACCTAAAGATAATAGTATTAATTCGCATGGACGTATGCTGACGATTGCCGACGAAGTCGTTTCGCTTTTTCGCTCCACCTATACTGATCTGTGCCATATCATACGGGGCGATTTACGCACGGCCTATCTGAAAAGCTAAACGAATTCTCTCTGAACATGCTTGCTCTGTCATCACCAGTCGAATCAACTATTCAGCTCCTCTTCTTCCTTTCTTTTTTTAATGTCACTCAGCCGTCGATTCCGTTTCCGTTTTCGCGACAGCTGGAATTGAGTTGGCACGCGCCGCCGCAGAAGATGTTCAATTGCCGCTGCCTGGCGGACGGCCTACGTCTGACGCAGCCGGTTCATATCTGACGCAGCGCCAGCTGACGGCCCGCCTGATCTAAACAACACGTCGGCGAAAATACACACTGTTCAGCTTCGGCTGACTGAGGCACGCACCTCCGACCCCACACAGAACGCATCTTGTGTTTTTTAAATTGATATATTCAACTTGAATACAAATATATCCACCGTGGATGGCGGTGCTTGTAGTTATTCTTGTTACCAACATCATCATGAAAGAAAACTGATCTTTTCCATTGATTTCACTGGGAACATCATAGGGTAACATTTATAAGCTATTTACCAAATCATGTAAACATGTGTAGACATGCCATGCAACACAACTGCATCGTTCAATTGGAAGTTGAATAAATCATCAGGAAAAGTAAAAATGGAAAGAGCTGTAATTGCAACACAAAAATACTTTTAAACACTTTTCAAATACAAAGCAATATAAAAGTAACCGTAATGAGCAACTTACAAATGCATTATATGCACTGCGTCATGCATCATCAGCTGATCTCACTGCATTTAAAGCAGCATCTCAGTTTCCTCTCACATCACTCATCTTCTCATCATAATGCATCGAGCAATGCATCTAGAAATTTAAGGAACAAAAATGGACCACTTCTTGTTAATTTTAACCTTGCTTCTACCCTCAATGCCAATCGTTTCCTCAGTCTTCCTTTCATACGAAGGTCGCGTTTTCAAAATTTCAACACTGAATTGCGAACTGGCCCATTAATGCGTTTTCCTAACATAGCAACATGACGTATAAAAGAGTCCTATGCCAACCTAATACACCTCCCTTTTCCAACTATAAATTAACCAACGCCAGCTAAGGGCCGCAACCATTCATCTACGTCATTACCAGTTTTTTTGGGGTTTCACAATCCTATAGCTTCGACATTAATGATTCACTTTTCCGGTTGCCTTTTCCACATAGGTCAGAATCGATAACTTTTATGCGGTGTCATAGTACATTGGTAGCAAACATATTAGCGATAATTTTATACTGGGGCATTTGATGCTGAACCAACAGTGAATTTCGGTACATAGCTGCATATGTATCATCATTCCAATTAAAATCACCTAACTCCTAAGCTTTTTGAAAGCGACTATCTTTGCATTTACTCTCAAGAAGTTTTATGTAGCATCACTTAGCACCACGACAGGCTCCAAGTATGCTGGAGGCATACGGATGTATCATCGGGTCACATTTTTTTTTTTTTTTTTAGGTCGCAAAGCTTCACCTTGTTCCTAATATATGTCTCTTGGAAGATTTTTAAATATAAATGCCACCCCAAAGTTTTCACCATTATTCATAATCTATGTTCTAACTGAGCAAATGTTAATACATCACAATTATAACCTAAAATATCCCTTAGATAATGAAAACCTTTCGTTTTCCAGCTTAAAATTATACAATGCTTAAACTTACTTCATTTGCTCTGAATATCAGATTCATCATCTACTTATATTTTGGACTTCGGAAATTACAACCCTGAAAGCATATTTAGCTTAAGTTCTGATACACTCCTACCAGAATATATTATTCAGTTCTTAAAGCCAGATCTCAGAGGGACTTCTTCTTTCTATACCATATGGCTCTCCATGACTAATTACTTCCTTAGAGTCCTGCCCAGCTCAGGTTGCGTATCATTTGTCTTCTGATCCCGTAATTTTGAGTTATTCAATGGAAGTGTCCATCTCCATCGCCGCCTGCCATTCATCCAAATTTTCTTTGTACACACTGCGCCGTCTGGTCTTATCTCTCATACCACTCCAAAGGATTTATTGTTAATAAACGTTATTATATATATCTGATTATTATTATTATTATTATTATTATTATCATTATTATTTTTGTTATTATTATTATTATTATTATTATTATTATCTTTATTATTTTTGTTATTATTATTATTATTATTATATAGAGGAATATTATTATATATCGTCCTACTGGGCTTTGGTAGGGCCGAAAAACTGTACACACTTACACAAGGCTAGCCATGTAATTATAGTTATCTTACCAGCTCGTGTAAAATGTGCTTGCCAAAAAAGTAATAATCTTTCTATCTCGTGCATTCCCTTCTCAAAGTTATTGTTAGATGCGTCTTCTTCATTATCAGCATATATCATGGAAAGTTTAGCCTGCTACCCCACCTAAACTGAAGGTCTTCGCAAATATTTGTCATCCGCTCTGCATTTGCACTTGTCTAGAAGGTTTCCGTTTTTGGGATATTTGTCTTAAGCCCCGAAAACTTGGCAAACCTTCCCAGTTCCTTAAACAGAGTTTACAGCATTAATACTTTCGTCAGGAAGCCATAGCACGTCATCTGCAGAACAGGAAAGTTTACATTATATTGAACCAATTTTAAGACTGATTATCTATTGATTATTCCGCATCTTCTCAAAGAAAATAACCCATGAGAACCATAAACAAATAACAGCTGACTGGATCACCGTGCCGGCACGACCTCTCTAACATAGCGCGCAGTTATTATGTTCTGCGATTGTCTATGCAAAAATTACATTCCTATATGGCAAACCAATGTATAATGATCATCATGTTTCGATGAGAGCTAAATTACCGACATATTTGTTTCAACGTTGGAATTTCCAAATCAATCAATTACGCTCTCCAATTGTATTACATTATGTGGTATTTATATCTGCACTTGTTATGTACCTATACAGACATCGCGATTGTTCTGCATGCTACAGGCTTAGTGAACTTTGCATACCTTTGCATAATATTATATACATACAATATGTTATGATGTCGCGGGCCTCCAAAACCGCACCAAGGCCCCTGAAAATCACATTGGGACCCAAAAATTATTGTCGGGCCCCTAAAAATTACGTTGGAGCTCCAAAAGTGGGACCGGGGCCCCTGAAAACACCAATGGGGTCCCCGAAAAGTCGAGCCGGGGCCTCCGAAAATCACACTGGGGAATGAATAGGTCGGGCTGGGCCCCTGGAAATCACGTTGTTGACCCAAAAAGTTTCGCCGGGGCATCTGAAGATCACGCTGGGGAATCAAAGGGTTGGGCCGGGCCTCTGGAAATTACGCTGGTGGCCCAAAAAGTCTCGCCGGTGCCATAAAAGATGACGCTGGGGCCCCTAAAAACCGGTCGCGCCCTTGAAAATCACGCTGGGGCCCAAAAGGTCGTGCCGGTGCCCTGAAAATTGCGTTGTGGCCCCCAAAATGTCGGATCAAGGTCCCTGGAAATCGCACTGGGGCCTCAAAAGTTCGAACCTGGGCCCTTCAATATCACGCTGGGGGACAGAAAAAGTCGTGCCGGGCTCCTTGTAAATCACGATGGGAGCCCCAAAAGGACGGGCTGGGCCACTGAAAATCACGCCGAGGGCCAAAAGATCCGGCCGAAGCCCATGAAAATCGCGCTGGGATCCCAAACAGTCCGATCGCTGTCCTTGAAAATCACGCTGGAGGTTTCAAAAGTTCGTGCCTGGTCCCCTGAAAATCACGGTAGGCACTCGATAGGTCGCACTGGGGCCCCACAAGTATCAGCAGTACTACCCGAAGAATAAAACCGAGGCAACGAAAAAACGTCGGGACATGGAAAATCACTCTGGTGTCCCACCAATCGCTTCAAAGGCCTCCAAAATGTGTTGGGCCCCCGAAAACGTGCTGAAGTCACTATAGCCTGCGATAGGGATCCCAACAAATGATGACGGATCCCAAAAATTGCACTTAGACTAAAAAACGCCGCGTCTGTCCTTGAAAATCACACTAGGTGCCCAAAAAGTTGCGCCGGAACCCCACAAGTCGCAGCTGGCTTCCCAAAAATACATTCCTACCCAGAATGTCACACTAGGGTCACAACAATTGCGTCAAAGACCCCAAAGAATGCGCCCGATTCCGTAACAGAAGCGTGTTGGAAGAAATGCACTGAAGAAATGCATCGCGAGCCCGAATAATTGTACCGTGGCCCAAAAATATATCGCAGAGGCTTACAAAAAAATAGAATTCCACCACAAAAAATAGTACAAATGAACTCCATCGAATCAACCCGAGCGCTGGAAAATTCAGAACATCCAACGCAAAAATCGTTCTGGGCCGCACAAAATTCGCGTCGGGACCCTCAGAATTCGTATAAGGGCATCCAAATAAATACTGCGGGTACCAAAAAAAACTCACACCGAGCCAGAAAATTTGCGCCGGGGCCCTCCAAAATTGTCCTGAGGGCAGCTAAGTACAACGTGCCCCACCAACTCGCGCCGAGGCCCCAAAATATCGCGCTGGGGATGCAAAACATCCGTTAGTAGTCTCAAACATTCGTGTCGGGGCACCACAAATTCCACTCGGAGCTCGAAAAATTGGCGTCGATGACCCCAAATAAGCACAGCGTGCCCAGACAAAATCGCATCGGGTCTGGACAAAAATCAAGCCAGGGCCCTTCAAAATATGGCCAGATTCTGATAAATATATGTCCGAGCAAGGAAAATTGCTACGGAGCCCCAATCATACCACCAGCTACTGCCCCGCAAAAAAAACGCACTGGAAGTCGAAAAATCGCGGCGATAAACAAAATATGGCGCCGAAGGCCTGAAAAATCAGGCCGGGACAAGCTTCGACTTTAAAACATTCAGAACAAGTCATCAAAAAGTGCGTCGAACCCGGAAAACTGGTATAGGGTCCCCCGGAACCACGTGCCTCGGCCCAAAAAGTCGCGCCGGGACCCAGATAAATTATACCCAAGCCCCCGAAATTGTGCTGGGGTCCCACAAATGTTCGTCAGGATCACCAAATAAACACAACGGGACCCTAAGAGCACAACAGGAGGCCGAAAATGTACCAGGCCCTCCAAAGCGTACCGAGTTTCGCCAAAAGTCGTAGGGTCATAAAACATGCGTTGCAGCTCTAAATAACACACCGGGAGCTCTAAAAAAATGGCGATTCTCAACGCACATCGGGGCCATGAGACCGCATGGGAGCCTCAAATATAGGCTGGGACCCTCAAAAAGCGATATGGTCCTAAAAAGAACAAAAAGACCAGACACAGAATAAACACATCGGGGTCTTCGAAGACGCACCAGTACTTAACCAATATCGTTGGTGCACAAGAAAGCAACGAAACTAAAATAGAGCTGGGGTCTTAAAAATGTGCCGAGCCCTTAACAAAATTGGCTGGAACCCTAAAACGCAACCGTAGAGGAGGAAAAACGCAACGGGTCCAAAAAAGAACACCTAGCTCTGATCTCTGTTAGATAGCCAATCAGGGAGCGTATTTAGCCAAAGAAATGTGGCGCATCAAAGCTCAGCGGGCAGTAGCGCAACCAGGGGGGGCAAGGGGCCATGCCCCCCCCGAAATTTTTTGTGCGCCCGCTCCGAGCCAGGGGCCCGCGAAGCGGGCCCCTGGCTCGGAGTGGGCCACCCTACTCAAAGCCCTGGCTAGGGGCCCGCGAAGCGGATCTGTGGCTCGAATCAGGGGCCCTTTGAACCAACTGAAAATCTGGGGGCCCGTTTTAACCAGGGCCAGCCTCGAACCGGGGCCCCTGATAAAGGAAAAGTGCTTTTATTTCTGCGAAGTTTTACAAACATAGGGGCCCGCTCAAAAGTAAGTGCATGTTTTCCGCAGACTTTTTAAAAACATGAGGGGGGGCGCTTGCGAGGGGCCCGCTCTCCAACCATGCCCCCCCGAACTGAAATCCTGGTTGCGCCACTGTCAGCGGGTATTCGGAATTCCTAACCACCAGACAATATGGGAAGAAGAGAATTGAGAATCATCGAATTAAGTTCATCGAATTTTCACAAGAACCCCCATTCGAAGCATTCCACGCGTCAAATATGGCACAAGACTATCATGTGGCAGCAATTAGCAAAACGTAGGATGCCTAGCAGAAACCGGAGAATCGCACGAAGTTTGTCGAATGCGACAAATGTGCCAGGCGGGCGTACACGTACACAAACGTACACAAACGTTGTCGTTTTAGCGACCGGGCGTTATCAGCTGGAACGTCTAAAATTATAAAATTTTGCATTTTGAAATAATTTATACAGGTGTAATTTCAGCAGTCAGAGCTCACTATGTGTATGTGGGTGAAATTTCCCAGCCTGCCGCCGCGTTGATGATGTCGGCAAGAGGTGACTTCTCAAGGGATACCAAAAGAAAACCGTTCAAACAGGATGGGGGAGTCATGGTTGAAAACCGGTGACTCAGAAACGATTGTGGTAGATTAGAACCCCTCAACAGGATAATTAATTTGGACACTAATTATTTTCTTTGTTTTAAGTGGGTCCCTTAAAGAACATTTGTGGTCAGAATCCGGGGACTATTTTACATTGGGGGTAGGTGAGCCCCATCCAAATCGGTTCCCCCCTCCCTAGCACAAATCCTAAGTACGACACTGCTAACCCACATGGCTGTACTCACATCGTCCATCACTTGCAGTACTTTAGTTGTTGGTCACGCCGTTCGTCGCATATTTTGATAGTTTTAGGGTCTAGGACGCTGCTTAGTTTTCTGTAATGGATAATAGTATTCGGTAGGTTAGTCCGTAACATGTTGACGTTGAACATTTTGGAACATTTGAGAGCACCGGTCAGCTCACTTCCGTCCAAGTTGGTGGACTGCGGATGAGATCCCTCGGGTGATACGCAATAGCCATTGCACATATAATCCACTCCACGCAAGCTTTTACTCTGGGTCAATTCGCACAAAACATTTCGAGAACGTCGAGCCGGTGATGTAGTACTAGGCTTAGACCTGGAAACTATATCTCTAATTGTGGATCCATTTATGAAATTACTGGGAAACCTCAAGCAGATCAGTCATCCTAAAGGCGTTCTTTCATGCAGTGCATGCCATCAGTTTATTAGTTGAACATTATGGGGTACAAACAGAGAAAGTATAACATTCGACCTCCTAAATATCAAAGCTGATACATTCCTAACACATCGTCTTATACTTTTAGCTGGATGGACTCAGCTTAAACACCTAGATAGTAATTATAGTCATTTAACGGAAAGACAGAATGGGCACCGGAAACAAACAAAATAGTAGCCACTTTACCATATGCATGGGAAGCAGGTCACTACTATTATAGCTGCAAAGCAACGCGGGACCAGACAGGAACTACGTTCTTGCTATCGGAAAATGAAACAAATAGGCACTGAAACACACACACAGCGCTGATGAAGCGCTAAATGACATAATTTTCCAGTGCAGTTCTGAGGCCTGCCTGAGTCCAAGTCGATACGTGTTCCAATAGTTTTGATAGTCATATACCGAAGTTGCCTTTTCGTCGGGAGACATATCTGACTTCGGTCTCGGATCTGGAAAATAGCTGTCCTGGCATGTACTGGGCTCTCATCATTTGTTGCACCTTTAATTGTCAGTGAATAAAAATGATAATTTTCCAACTTTTAGCAACGCTAACAATTAAGCCTGCGCACTTTGGTGATGCTGCAACGCATGTTGGCAACGCTTGAACAACGCCTAATCCAAAGAACTTTCCTCCCTCCCTCATCCGAATCCAGCGAAAACTTGGAAACAACACAACGGACGCGCGCATTCCGTGTGGCCGTTTCTGGCGCCCTGTGGCGGTGGTGACGCACCGGTATTTATTTGCGGCTTGGTCGAACCATGAATAAATCAGGTGCACCCCGCACCTGTCTCCGGGCGCGCCCTGGTCTTCAGGTGGCGCAGAAACTGCCACTCTGATTTATGGCCCCAGGTGCAGTCAACACGACCGCCGCGGGTAAAAAACAAACACACCCGCTGCTGTCTGTCAGAGCGGCGCGCCCCACGCGCCGCGACCGCCGCAGCTGGCGCGGCCGCACGCGCTCTCCGCACGATGCGCCACGTTTTCGCCGCACGCCGAGTTGGCCCGCCTCCACGCCGTCTCGCCTCCACAGCGTGTCAGCTCACAATTGGCCCTTGTTTCACGTCGGCTCACAGCGCGGTGACGTCACTCACGCAGAGGTTCAAAGACACGCTCGGAGGACACTCCTCGAAGACAAATGCACCGATGGGGACGGCAATGAAGGCATGCACGTGATTAACTCAAGGGTGCCTTGGCTGGTCGGTGACTGGCCACGAGCAGCAGAGGGCCAGAGGTCACATGGTCTGCCGCCAGGCATATGGCAAGGTGGTTGCCAGGAAGCAAAACCTGAATTGTCCCTCAGTATCAGAGGTCTCCAGAAAGTGGACCCGCACTGATTGGTTCCTCTCGGAATGCAACATAATGCATCCGATTGTGATCTGGGTGGTCTGCTGCAATTTCGAGTCGCCTCTTCAACAGCACTGCCTGGCTACTTCTCTGCTGTTTTTGCACCTGTGAACCATCAATTCCACCAAACGTATTTGTGGCGCCGTTTTTGTAAGATGCCGACAGACAATTATTCACAGCGTCCATTCCTGTCTTACAGTTGTCTTCTCATGCATCGAGCTCGCGAGTTATTTACGAGACCCCACACAGCGTTGGAAAGCCGCACAGGTAGATGTGCTGGCAAAGAAACCTCACTCCCCCCCCGACTGCTCTGGGTCACCGTTCGGCTAGCTTCCCACGCCGGGTCGGCAGCTCCATAGGCCAGTGGCACGGGGCTCGACAGTCTTGGCAGTTTTCTTTATATCGAATTGTGACGTCCTTGAGCATTGGATCATAACATGTTCAATATCTGTATCATTCAATTCAATTCAATATCAATATCATTCACATATCTGACTGCGCAGGACGACCTTAGACAACAGTACACGCGACACCTTCGCTATTATGCATCTCACGCACGCATTCGTGGGTAAGAGGTGTTCTCTATACAATGATGGAAAATTGCATACACTGTCAGGGGTGCTTTTCCGTTGCTTACGACAGATCCTGAAAACATTCCAGGGTGCTTTCCCAAAGGGTTCTATGTTAAGCTGCAGGGGTGCTCGCCATATTTCTGGGGTGAACACATAGGGCGGATACTTGGGACACTGGGGCATATTCCTCTCCATGGAAGGTGGCACCCTTCGGGGAGGCTTGAGTGCACCCCACCCCCGCCAACGGATGCATTTTTAAACCAAAGGCACCCCTCTCAGAGGGCAAGGGTTAGTGCCCCTCCCACACTGTTCAAATATTTTCGGTCAGGGATTATCACAGCGATGCCCCTCCGGGGAAATGACACCCCTCCAGACGCGTCCCCCCCCCCATGCACAATTTTGGACCGGCTCTTGTGCACAGGCGCCCTTAAAATAATGCAATTCTGCACGTGGGTATTTGATGCAGTACGTGCAAGTACGTGGGTATTTGATGGTGCCCAGGCGGTGTTGGCTGGTAGCCACGCCTTAGGTCGGGCACCGCCTCTGGACCTGGCACGTCCAATGGTGACCCAGGCCGTGCCAACTGGTAGTCAGGCCTTAGGTCGGGCACCGCCTCTGGACCTGGCACGTCCAATGGTGATCCAGGTCGTGCCAACTGGTAGCCCCGCCTTAGGTCGGGCACCGCCTCTGGACCTGGCACATCCAATGGTGACCCAGGCGGTGCTGGCTGGCAGCCCCGCCTTAGGTCGGGCACCGCCTCTGGACCTGGCACGTCCAATGGTGACCCAGGCGGTGCTGGCTGGCAGCCCCGCCTTAGGTCGGGCACCGCATCTGGACCTGGCACGTCCAATGGTGACCCAGGCCGTGCCAACTGGTAGTCAGGCCTTAGGTCGGGCACCGCCTCTGGACCTGGCACGTCCAATGGTGATCCAGGCCGTGTTGGCTGGCAGCCCGCCTTAGGTCGGGCACCGCATCTGGACCTGGCACGTCCAATGGTGACCCAGGCCGTGCCAACTGGTAGTCAGGCCTTAGGTCGGGCACCGCCTCTGGACCTGGCACGTCCAATGGTGATCCAGGCCGTGTTGGCTGGCAGCCCGCCTTAGGTCGGGCACCGCCTCTGGACCTGGCACGTCCAATGGTGACCCAGGCCGTGCCAGCTGGTAGTCAGGCCTAAGGTCGGGCACCGCAGCCTAACCAAATCAAGCCTTGTTTGCTTTCTAGAGGCAGCATGTGCAAAGCATGTCCTGTGAATAACTTAAAGCTCAATAATATCAAGTTCTCTTGTATGAATTATCAACATTTCCTAAGACAGGCATGGCTGCATTTTCCCATTCTACAGAAGCATAGCACACCACAGAGATGAATTTAAGTAAAACACAATCAATTTTTTGGTTAAAAAAACTACAAGTGCCCAAGCCCTGCAAATGCATTGGTTCATATACCAAGGAACCATGTGCATAATAATATGCAAATTGTTGGTCGTTGAAGGGTTTGGATTCTCTACAGAAATATCATGGGACACTGTTGGAAATAAACACTAATAAAAGTCTACATTTGTCAACCAATTATTAAATTTAGTGATAGCTGATCACATTTAGAGATGGTCGACATCTCCTTCCACTCTCCCTACATAACTTCCTCTGCCCTTGCAGGTTTGGAGAGATCTCACAAAACCAGGGGATCCAAATTTGTATTTTCAAGGCATTTGTTTACAATACATATAGAAAATGACAAATTAATGTTAGCAGTGTATCAAACCAGAGGAGTCCAGAACCAATGCAGTGCAGTGGAGCAATGCAAAACGAATTTTCGGATTTGTTTTAATGTTTTTCGCAAGTTTCGAACTCATTGGTATTGGCATCAGATGTTTCTAGTTCTGCATACATTGTGTACCATAGACCAACTTTGCTCCAAAGCGGGTTGTTTGGGAGGGGGATGGCTGAGAAGGACCACATCAAAGCCCGGTTTTAGCCTACCGTTTCTGAACACTCTTAGTTGAGCTTTTGGTACCGGGATTTCTCACCTCTCGTACCTATCCATGCAGGTAGGTAACTTGCTCCTATCCCACAATGTCGTACACTCCCTTAATTGCATGGATCAATGGAAACTTTTTGTGTGAAACATGTCCCGACGTAGCTCGAAGGTGAACTGGCACACAATTTCCTCCGACGGTACAATGCACTCCACAGAAACGCTTTCGTTCAGGGGAGAGTGATTTTTACAGCCGGACCATGAAGGTCATTTGCGCCGCCTTGCTTTCGTTCATCTAGCGAAGGCCGTACACCCTGCGCTTCTTATGAAACGAAAGCGCAATATATGGCAACATCTGACAGAGGTCTGCCTCATTCATGCGTATTTCAGATTAGTGATAGAGCTGTTTTAAATTGAATGTGTAAGTCTGAACTGAAATATTCACGATAATTACGAATCATCATATTTTTCCACCACCATATTTATCATATTTTGGTATCCAGTTTTTAATTTTGCTATTTTCCAGTGGGTAAGAGCATCGTTTTGTACGACAATAAGATTAAAAAAGATATTTCAGCTCTGCTCAGGTGAGGCACTGCCTTATATGCCTTCCTGGGCCGACCGCCACTGTATATAGTCACTGGTGGTGGTTCACATTGCGTCTCGGCTCAGCATTGGGTGAAGATGTGTACCTTGTCATACCTGTATACTAATTGGTGGTGGTTCGCATTGCGTCTCTACTCAGCATTGGATGGAGACACGCTTTTTGTATCCATACAATATCTGGTGGTTGTTCATATTGCGTCGCGCCCTCTGGGAGCGAGGCTGCTGACGTCGAATGCTCTATTTTATTTATCTCGGTCGCCAGTTTCTCCTGTGGCCATAATTTGCTATTGAACGAGCCATTCGCACACGTGGCCGATCCCGGGCGAAACGGAACAGGTGCGAGCGCGCCGCAGCCAATACGGTCGAAACGCTGCCGCCGCCGGCCGCGATTCGAGGCCGTACTGGCGAATTCGCCTCCGGAGCACGCCCGGCTCGTCGCTGCCTGCACCGGCAAGGCGGCGAAGGAGGGAGGGGAGGGAATGGGAGAGGAGAGGGGAGGAGGGTGGAGCACGACATGACAGGGAGGCTGCACTGGCTGCGCTCCAAAAGGAACACAGGATGACGGGGAATTTGTTGTCCCGTCACAATGCGCGCTTGTGTGGTGGTAATGCGCCGGTTGGTTGCATTCTGTGTTGCTTGGCGAGTGCATGGAAGCCCGTGCATGTGATAAGCGCAACTGAGTCTGGAAGGGTCATCACTGCAAACAGATACAGTCATGATCGTGTAAAAAGCAACTTAACTAACCACCCTTCAGAAATAACTGATCCGGACGGGCTGCGGATGGGGGTTGCCTGATCCAAAACACTGTCGAAAGCTGTGGCCACCAAAACGCCGAGCTGTCGTCAAACAACAGCTCACGTGTCTTCCTTCTGTCGACTTTTCTTCCGTCCCGTGAATTGTTATATGGGGCTAGCTGACTTGAAGGTTCACATGTGATGCACGTGCTGTGATATTTGAGGTGCAAGCAAATAAATGGGCATATGAAAGTCGATTTTGTGCGATGTACTCCATAGACGTCATTGTTAAACTATACAATCATTGGGACATGCGCAGTGGCGTACCGAAGGGGGGGTCATTGGAGCAGTCCCATGAGAGGTTGTGGGCCCCCAATATCGCGCCGGGGTTCGGAAAAATAGCGCCAGGCTCCCTAAAAATCTTGCTGGTGTCCCCAACAATCACACCGGGGAACATAAAAATAACTTTGGGGGCCCCAAAAAGTCGCGCAGGGGTCCCTGAAAATGACGATGGGGCTCCCAAAATCCCACCAAAGCCCCTGAAAATCACATTGGGGCCTCAAAAATCGTTCCGGGACCCTAAAAATGACGCTGAGGCCTCCAAAATATTGGACCGGGCCACTGAAAATATCGCTGGGCCTTCAAAAGGTCGCGCCGGGACCCCGATAAATCGCGCCAGGGCCTCAGAAGACCACGCTAAGGCCATAAGAGGTCGGGCCGGGCACCTGGAAATCACACTGGAGGCCAAAAAGACCGGAAGTCACGACGGAACCCTTGAAAACGATACTGGGCACCAGAAGGACTGGCGAGGCCCTCAAAATCACGCTGGGTCCCAAAAAACGGGTCGGGGCCCCTGATAATCGCGCTGGGGCCCCAAAAGGTTGGGCCAGGCACCGAGAAAATCACGCTGGGAGCACAAAAAGTCGTGCCGTGGTCCTTGAAAACCACGATTGGTGCCGCAGAAAGAGGAGCTGTGCCCCTGAAAATCGCGCTGGGGACTTCAAAAGTTCGCGCCTGAGCCCAGAAAATCAAGCGGGGGCCGAAAAAAGTCGTGCCGGATTCTTCAACATCACAATGGGGATTCCAAAAGCTTGGGCCGGGGCCACTGAAAATCACACTGAACCTGAAGGTACCGAAAAGTCGCGCCCGGGCCCCTGAAAATCACGCTAGGGGCTGGACAGGTCGCACCGGGGCTCCAAAAGTCTCATCGGGAACACCCAATAAATGAAGCCGGGGCACCGAAAAAACAGTTTGGACATGGAAAATCACTCTGGGGTCCCAGCAATTGTTCCAAAGGGGAACCAAAACGTGTTGGACCCCCAAATGCATGTCGAAGCCACTAATACTCGCGATAGGCATCCCAACAAATGAAGGCAGGGTCCAAAAATCGCACTTAGACCAAAAACCGACGCGCCGCTGCCCTTGGAAATCACTTGGGGCCTAAAATGTCGCGTTGAAGCCCCACAAGTCGCAGCTGGCTTCCCAAAAATCAATTCCTACCCGAAATATTACTCTGCGGCCACAAAAATTGCGTCAAAGACCCCAAAAATGTGTTGGGCCCCTGAAAAGGAGCACGTTGGAGCACCGAAAAAGAATGCACTGGGAGCCAGAAAAATCGTACCGAGGCCTAAAAATATCGCACAGGAGGCTTACAAATAATAGAAGTCGGCCACAAAAATCACAAAAGAACTCATTCGCGTCGACCCGAGCATCGAAAAATTCAGAACAGGTCCTGAAAGAAAGTTCTCCTATGGGCCTTTTTACTTTGAAGGTTGCGATCGGCTGAGAAGAAAAAACGTTGAGCAGCCGCAGTGGCATACGAAAGAGACAACCCCCCCCCCTCCATCCTGAAGAGGTGGGCTTCCAAGAACCCAAGAATCGCGTCGGAGTCCCAAAAAATGATTCTGGGGCCCCATAGATTCGCGTCGGGGCCCCCAGGATTAGAGGTTATAAATAAATACAACCAGCACCAAGCAAACTTGCACCGGACCCAAAAATTTGCGCCGGGAATGCCAAAATCACGTCGAGGCCATGTTAAGTACAACGCTTTCCGTGAACTAGCGCAAGCCCCCAAATATCGCGCTTGGGACCCAAAATTCCTGTCGGTATTCCCATAAATTCTGGTCGGGGAATGACAAATTCCCCTCGGCGCTCCCAAAAATTGGCGTCGATGGCCACAAATAGGCACAGCGTGGCCCAAAAATCGTATAGAAGCCCGACAAGGATCAAGCCGGAGCCCTCCAAAATAAAGAGAGATTCCGAAAAATAAATGTCCGAGCCACGAAAATCGCTCCTTAGCCCAAACATACCATCGGATGCCTTAACAAATCGCATACTGCACCGAAAAAAACGTACCGGAGTTAAAAAAAACGCGACGGGACACCAAAAGAATCGTGCCGTGCTAGATTTTTTGGTGTCCCCGGGCTGGGTGCCAGAACAATCTGGCAGTGGCTCGGACTTTACATAATTCAGAAGAAGTCACCAAAAATTGCGTCGTGCCCAGGAACCTGGCGTCGGATCCCCCCCCCCCCGGAACCACGCGCCTGGGCCAGAAAGGTCGCGACGGGACCCCGAGAAGTTATACCGGAGCCCCCAGTATCGTGCTGGAGTCCCACAAATGTGAGCGAGGAACCCCAAATGAACACAGCGGGATCCTAAGAGCACGACTGGAGGACGAAAATGCACCGGGCCCTCCAAAGCGTACCGAGTCTGGCAAAAAGCGGCAGGGCCTTAAAACATGCGTTGCAGCTCTAAATAAACACACCGGGAGCTAAAAACAAATGCAACGGGGCCCTCAAAGCACACCGGGGCCTTAAGACCGCATGGGGGCCTCAAAACAGGCTGGGGACCTACAAAATCGACATGGTCCTAGAAAAGGAACAAAAAAGACAGGGCACTAAATAATCACTTCAGGGTCTGAGAAAACACGAAGATACCTAAAAAGAAGATATCGTCGGTGTCCCAAAACGCAACAAAAGTATAAAAAAGAGCCGGGGTCGCAAAAATGTGCCGGGCCCCTAACAAAATTGGCTGGAGCCCTAAAGCACACCTGTAGACAAAGAAAAACGGAAAGGTCCAATAAAGAACTACTAACTAGAGCCTCAGTTCGGTTCCCAACCTGGGAGCGTATTTAGCCAAGGAGATGAGGTGCATCAAAGCTCAGCGGTTATCCGGATATCTTAGCCACCAGAAAACGTGGGAAAAAGAAAATTGATCATAATGCTTCCGCGCCCCGCAATATTGTGAATGGCGGTCGGTCGGGGACGGGCCGCGGGACGCAGGCATCCCGCCGTCTATGGTGGAAAATAGTTCCAGAAGAAGTTCCAGAAGGAGCAGTTTTGAACGCATCCAAGCGGGGTAAGGTTTCCTAATGGCATCAAAACATCACCATAATTGTTGGCATACGTATGTTACTGCGCCAGTACCATTGATACACAATCCACACTCACCATCAGCCGATGTCGAGGTGTACAAATTTTGCACCTCTAAGCTCCAATGTCAAACCTACTTGCTTAGCTATCAGTGCCAACGGGGCAAAGCGCCCCCTCCGGGCGGTTTTCCCCGTCTTCAAGAGGGCGCATTACCCCATACGCATATCAACGCAAACAAACGTTCCAACCCAGAGTTGCGTCATTTCTTCCGCGTTTGGCTTCTTGTTCAATGCAGACAAATCCTGTCCCTAATTTATTGAGTCTTATTTTAGTAGTGCAGCCAATATGTGCCGCGGAATCACGGACCTTGTTTGGATTGAAAACAACTTAATTAAGTACAAAAAAAACTATTTTCCTTGAGGCGCACTCTCCCACCAGTGCAGGCGACCAAGGAAGTGACCAAATCATAACAGCATAAGATACATTAATCTGGCTATTTCGTTTCTTGTCAAGAACTTTACAAAATGAAGATAATGGGTAAGGGGCGCATTACCCCCACGGGGCGCTTTGCCCCGTTCGACCCAATATATAAGCGACGATAACTAATCCTATGGGAGCTCAGTGTTTGCCCCTCTCAAGCGAGTTTACCTTTTCCACTGGGTCCACTTCTGCCATGCCATAGACAAACTTATGAACACACAGAAGGATGTGGGCTTCCTTAGGGAATTCAACAATAACTTTGTCCATAAAAATTGCAATAATTCAGTAGCTTGGCGACGTGAAAAAAAAACTGGTAAAGTAGTAGCTACATTGAAATATGGCTCTGAAAACAGCATTGTATGTGTTTTTAACAGAAGCTCACAACATTAAATAGCGATGAGTCGTACACTTTAGCCTATATCTTCTTGCGTTTGAAATGAAACATAGCCACTTAACCCTGCGCTTGCAATGTTAAGAAATTCTAGCTCCGTCGCTTCAGTGTAAAGCTTCAGTATAAAGCAATTGCTTTACACTGAAAGAAACTACATGCCATTCTCCAAGTTGTATAGCATTATAAACAGTTCTCAATTCACGCTCTGCGACCACTGCACGAGCGTTCTATGCCGGAACATGCCTCCCATCTCCCAGCGACCGCTGCACAAGTGCCCTGTACCCGAGCGTGCCTCCCAGCTGC
Source organism: Ashinkailepas kermadecensis (assembly GCA_034440615.1). Taxonomy (NCBI): domain Eukaryota; kingdom Metazoa; phylum Arthropoda; class Thecostraca; family Neolepadidae; genus Ashinkailepas; species Ashinkailepas kermadecensis. Next base: position 43,335 of record JAOTOM010002288.1, on the reverse strand, counting down.
CAGCTCCCACTGCACAAGTGCCCTGTATCCGAGCGTCCCTCCCAGCTGCCAGCTCCCACTGCACAAGTGCCCTGTACCCGAGCGTGCCTCCCAGCTGCCAGCTCCCACTGCACAAGTGTCCCTGAACCCTCGGCCGACTGCTGCTGGACCCGGCCATAACGGCCGGACACTGCTTGCAGGCCACACCAGATAAAACTGATGACGTCTTACATTATATACTGCAGAAGACACAGAGCAGGCGGCGTTTATCTGGACTTGGACGGAGCACAGGCGCCAGCGCGTCAGTTGACGCCGTAAAAAGGTGTTTGCATGCGATCCGCAGCCTGTGGGAACGGCCAGGCGCTCGCAGGAGGACGGCAGGGGGCGAGGCGGGCAGCTGGACCTTGTCGAGCGCAGTCACCGCTGATGACTGACCCCCGTCGTCGGCGAAAGCGAGTGTGGGAAGTGAGATGTGTACTGTGCGATCCCTTTGTCCCGGAAGGTGTCTTTGATGTTGGCCTTGATCAGCGAACGTGTGCAGAAGGGAGTCTGTTGGAAAAGTGTTGCGGGTTATGGTTTGTATTGGCCCTTAGGACCACAATTTGCTGTATTGACATGCGTGGTATTACATTGATCGTGTGCCTTCACAACACGCAGGAAGTTGGAGCACTTTTAGAGCTAGAGGGGTATGCTGTATGGAGTCCTTGGAACCAGATGGAGTTCGTTTTCATGCAACGCTATCGGACTTGCCTTCGAAGTTTTCCAATGATTTTGAGTAGCTACTCAAAAAAGCTGCTTAAGACGCAGTCTGTACGATTTTTTTAAAAATTAAAGATTGAGTTTTAGCACATGCACCAGATGTTCCAAAATGCATTCCAAACCCGTGGTGATGGTGGGGGGAGATTAAGTTGTGAAGCATAATTGTGAATTTGTAAAACATAATGCACGCTGTCGCTGTTTGTCCTGTATGCACACCGTCGCTGTCGCTGTCGCTGTCGCTGCCGCTGTCGCTGTCGCTGTCGCTGTCGCTGCCGCTGTCGCTGTCGCTGTCGCTGTCGCTGTCGCTGTCGCTGTCGCTGTCGCTGTCGCTGTCGCTGTCGCTGTCGCTGTCGCTGTCGCTGTCGCTGTCGCTGTCGCTGTCGCTGTCGCTGTCGCTGTCGCTGTCGCTGTCCCTGCCGCTGCATCATTATTCACGCTGTGTTAGCAACTGCTGTGCCACAGTTCCCTTCAAAATACTCCAAAATTTGCCATCAATTGTTTGTTTTGCTATGCTAGTGGTGACTATACGCCACCATGCATACATGGCTGACCATGCATATGATATATAAATAATTAGAAGATTTTAGCGTTCCGATTGATACATTTTGACATCAGTAACAGGAGAATGCGATAGATTAGCTAAATACAACTTGTGGCTATTTCATCTTGCGAGTCTGCCACGTCGGCCACGGACAAGGCAAAACAGATGTGATCAGGGCGAAGAGGTATTCTCCCATGTTGCAGCTCGACCTCAAGCCTGCTGCACCGCGGTTAAAAGATGACACTTTTTTCCGTGACATCAACAACACTGTTCCGCCCATCAGTTCCCGGGCGGTACACGTTTCACCCTTTACAGTGAGCCGGCGGCGAGTCTAGGCCTTTAAAGTGAGCCGGCGGCGAGTCTAGGTCAATACCGGGGGCGGCGTGCGTGGCCGAGTCTGCGGCGCTGCCCCCACGGCCGATACAGCCACTTTACGTGCCGAGCGCCACCTGCGCCGGCTCCCAGGCACCATGGTGGGACGGCCGCCGGGACGGCCGCGAGCGCGCCGCAAAACGCCCGCGGCCTCCGACACGTGACCCTCGAACGTCGTCGGTGATTGGTGACGACGCGGCGGAGGGGAGGGGCGGTGGGAACTGTGGTTCAACCGCGATGTGTTAGACGCAGAGGAGGCCGACCTGTTTTCAGGTCAGACCCCTCAACCGACGTATATTTGGTGCCTGGAGACGCACTCAGCAGTATTTCTCCTGATCTTTGTAACCCAATTACGGTGACAAGCCCTTGTTGTGGACAAAAGTGATACTGTGGAGGGTTTGTAGCCTACTGAACGGAATGTGGAAGCTCAGTGTGCTTAACGATTCACTCCGCCACTGGAGAACGCTAAGTTTTCCAACCGATAATAGACTTACTCGAAATGAATGCGATGTTTCATAATTAAATGATAGAATCTACCACTGGCGGATCTAGCCCACCGGTTTGGGGGGGGCCAACTTTCGGTTTTCGGCGTCAGCCCCCCTCCCTCCCCTCCCCCAGTGGCGTACTTAGGAATTGCATCAGAGGAGGGGTCGAAGGGATTTGGAGGGTGCCCATTCTCCCACTATTTTTGGTTAAAAGCATCGGATTTATATCACTATTTGTCAAATGGACCCATTTTTACAATAATAATTAATGACAACATAATTTTCTGTGTAGGGGCCCCAGCCTACCTCCACCGCTTCTAAGTTACGGGATTTTTGTTCTTGTTTACCAAAACGTTCATGTTCACGTTCAACGTCTTGTACCACGTCAACGTTCGTGCACGTGTACACACTGGCAGATCCGATTTTGTCAACTCTTGCTGTAAGCAGAACTTGAGCAGCATAGAACCCTCGATGCGTGTCAGAATGTACTATGCTACCATATTGGCTTCCAAACAATTATTAAAAAATACCTTTAAAATTGGAGATTCTTTCATCCAGACGATATTTTTTAACCTCGGCAAATGTTACTGCATTTTCATTCAGTTTACTTCTGTTGGTTTCGGGGGGCCAAAAGACACTATGCCCCCCCTTTTAAGCGCTTCGGGGGAGCCATGGCCGGAATGGCCCCTCCCTGGATACGCTAGTGAATGTAGCCTGTCTCTTCATCTTAGCAACCCCAACACCAACATACGAAACATGCTGCTCAACTGGGCTCAACTGGTCATTCGCACAAAACATCCTGTTCAAATTCCGCTTTCGAAATCTGGCTCACTGGATCCGCTTGCCCGTTGCTGGCTAAACAAACTTCATGAACCTATCTGACGAAGGAATAATGAAACTGCTGATTTCGTCATCTCTTGCTGTAAGCAGAACTTCAACAGCATAGAACCCTCGATGTGTCAGAATCTACTATGCTACCATATTGGGGTTCCAAACAATCATAACAAAATACCTTTAAAATTGGAGATTATTTCACCCGGAAAGCTATTTTTTTAACCTCAGCAAAGGTTACTGCATTTTAATTTAGTTTACTTTTATTGGTTTAGGGGGCCAAAAGACACTATGCCCCCCCCCCCTTGAAGCGCTTGGGGGGGCATGGCCGGAATGCCCCCCCCCCCTGGATCCGCCAGTGGAATCTACACATTCAGAATGTTTGCCGACAAACGACATTGCCAAAAACACTCAGATGCACACTGGTGGGAATTAAACAAATGCGCTTGAAGACCATCCACCACTGCTGCAAAGCCATCTATATCGGGTCACTAGGTCATTGTGGCATGCAAATAGGTGTGAGATCCTGGACAACATGGGCTCGATGCGGCGGTGTGGGTGGAGGGAATGCGTTCCCTCGAACTCTGATATCTAACAGTACACCGATGGGCTTTGCATGAAAGTAATCGGCATGAAATTGTCGATATGCCTCCAACTTTTTCATTGTAGCGGAGCTTGCGCTAGATAGTAATGGACTGCATTTCCCGTGCTTTTTAATTTACAACTGCATGTATGTAAGATGGGATTGTTTATGAAATCGATTGGGAGCAATTCATCCTTAGCTATGATGCTGCCTAGCATTGAGCCGCCATCCCGATATAATCTCATGGTAAAGCCAGAAGACATTAGGAAAATTATCGTTGCGAAGGATACCTCCATATATATGTTGTATATATGTATGTATACCTCCATACATGTTTATTTATGTATTACATTTATTTATGTATGTATCTTGTGTGAATGCTGCAGTCAGGCTGATAACATTTATGAATGCTGTGCCATGCCGGTGCGGGATAAATGTCGTTCATTTACAACCGATGGAGCTCATTGTGACGGAAATGAGACCCAGACTCGCGCAGCTGTGTCCGGACAGAAGGAACGGCTAAACAGTCACAACTCGTCAGGGTGTTCTGGCGCATTAATTGTTGGTTCAATTACCGTACGGAAGCAACCTTGCTGAAGAAGAAAAGTATGACTATTCATCGCCAGCGAGAATTCCAGCTGATCAACTCCGTTACCAGGGATGGAGTTTCCTATACTCTTGGTGCTGCACCAACTATCCACCAACAACTAGCTTCATCAACTGCTTGGCCTCTTAGCATAGGACTCTTTGTGGTGGGCCCCACCAACAAAATTGGCAGTAGTCATTGCCTCGATGCACTGAATCACACAATAATTTTCGAACTTTTCCACCAATGTCAGTTGCAGCAACTAGGTATACATATATCTGTCTGTTGGCATTCATCTGTATGCGTGTAGTCTAAAGAAAAGTAGCCAAAGTAGTCACCAGCCCGATAAATCGTATTTCTTACGGGAACTCCATGGAAAGCAATTATTGTGTGATGTGTTTTGTTATTACGTCAAATACAGCACGTTGTATGAAGATCATGTGCTTGTCATCACAGGTAATGATGTTTGAGTGGCAGGCAAGATGATAATTCACCTCCAACGTTAGATAATATTTCGAGATCCTCGTGAGCATGCTGCTGTAATGTGCCGTACCCGTTTATGTTGCGTATGTTGCAACTTACTGCAACTTACTGAAGTAGAACGTCAATCTGACCTCTTGACCTTACATGATATTGCTTGCTCCGAGGTTAGAGATGCAGTAAAATTGCAGTGTTCACTGAGTGACATGGAAGTCTTCTGCATGCATTCAATCCCACGGTATGGTTTATATTAATTTAATTATCTAATTTATTGCGATAATTCTCATTATCAATGTCAGTCAACTTATGCATGTTCTCCAAATCAGTCGCAAGCCTGTCTGGATGTTTTCTTGTAATTACATACAAATTACGATTTGCATGGTGGGAACCGTTTCCGTTTCATCCCCAGAATCGGCCGGGCCCGCCCACTCCCCCTGGATACGCCTCTGGTAACAACCACCTTAGAGTTGGAGTACAGCCATACTTCAGTTGTTTCTCTCCGTGCGACATCCATAGGGTTCATAGGGTTCATAGGGCTCATGTTAGAACGCAATGTTGAGAATATCTGTCACGCTGCATCCCTCGTCCTCCCTTGTTACTTTCCGACTAGTTCGCCTACTTTCAGACTAGTTCGCCTGCTTTCCGACTAGTTCGCCTGCTTTCCGACTAGTTCGCCTGCTTTCCGACTTGTTCGCCTGCTCGTATGCGAAATTCTGAAAGACATCCATCTAAATAGAAAATGCAAGAATGTGGTGTAGCCCGAAGACTGGGACATGATATAAAATATATCTGCTTTGCGGTACAGTCTACACACAGGACGGCAGTTGGAACCCTGGTATTGCGGTATAGTCTATCAACCTAGAGAAGCCGAGCTTCTGCTGCATTGACATCGGCTGTACGCCTACTTAGTGTTTCCGAAGCAAGTGTGGTGCCAAGGGGCAGCTAGGGGGAGCAGCTGACCCAAACTTTGATTAACGTAACCGCACGAGGTGTTCCATGGAAAGAAGCCAGCTCAAAACTGCTTTCCCAAATTCGGAGATAGCTCCTACGTTCCCGTCCGGAGGCGGTGGTTCCACTTCCGGTCGTCGTCGTAACGCTAAGCGGGACACCTCATTTCGCGAGCGGATGTTGTTTGCATTCTGAGTCAGCTTGTGCAATCAGCCGGCCGGCAGCAGACGTGTCGCCACGCCCGCCGCTCCCATTCATCTCCAAGACGCCCTGCCCAGTCTGGCGTTCCGCAGTGCGTACTCGTCTCGCGCGGATGAAGTTTTTAATTAAGCAAGAGCCCACCGAGCATCAGTTTTACAGGCCTGTCGGCGGCCTCTCGTGGCCGCTCATAGCCTGGCGGCACAGCACAGCGGCGAGTTCCCTAATGGCCCGGTCCGTCCCATCAGTCGAGCACGAGCCGGACGGCCGGCGCTACGCGGGCGTGTGCCTCTCGTCTGGGGAGCACAGCCGCGGCGGCGGCGGCGGCGGCGGCACAAGTGGCGCACCACCTGTAGCCGGCCGGCTGTTTGTGACTGTTCATGACGCCACGACGGAACACTTGGCGGCTCTGCCGGGCACCTGGTGCCGTCGGGCGTCACACCTGCGGCCGCCGACCGCCCCCTCCCCCCAGCTCCCCACTCCGGAGCACCACACTAGCGAACCCATGCCCTCCAGACTGGAGACCCCGCATTGGGAAACTCCAACCTTACTACCCATCCGGCCCCTGCCCTTGCAGACCTGACCACCTCGCTGCAGACCTGACTACCTCGCTGCAGGCTGCCGTACAATCTGTCCCCACTACAACCCCTCACTACGATCACACGCACCACCCCGCTCGCACCACAGGCTCATCATTACCGAACGGGCCCCGTATAATAGACCCCGTCTTGCAGACCCTGTCATTGTATGCCTGCGACGCATCGACCCCACGCACTACTTATCCTCTCACCTTGCTGCAGGTCCGCATTGCTGACCTGACCTCAATACATGCAAGGCCCGCCGTGTAGGACAAATCCTGCCTGTAAATGGGCGCCACTGATCAAGACTGGTCGAAACACCCTGAAGCCCAAATGCCCAACAAAATCCTGCCCGTAAACTGCACATGTACCCGGTTGCGGCACTATAATATCAGCCTGCCGCGTACTACGGCTACGGCCCTCGGCGTCACCGTACTACAGCCCCGGCCCTCGGCGCCACCGTACTACAGCCCCGGCCCTTGGCGCCACCGTACTACAGCTGCGGCCCTCGGTGCCACCGTACTACAGCTGCGGCCCTCGGTGCCACCGTACTACAGCCCCGGCCCTCGGTGCCACCGTACTACAGCCCCGGCCCTCGGCGCCACCATACTACAGCTGCGGCCCTGGGCGCCACCGTACTACGTCCCCGGCCCTCGGCGCCACCGTACTACAGCTGCGGCCCTCGGCGCCACCATACTACAGCTGCGGCCCTCGGTGCCATCGTACTACAACCTCGTCCCTTGGTGCCACCGATACTTGTGCTCTGTGTTGCGGTTGATAGGTGTGCCACATCTGCACCATTGATGTCCAATACAGCGCGGACAGCGAGGGCGCTTTGGCTCGGGAGATTTTGTCGGTACTCAAAAACGACTTGGATGATTACATGATGATGATGATGATGATGATGATGTTTACCCGTCGGTATGATGATACGCTGTATGAACTGATGGAAAGTTGGTCTAATGTTAACCGACAGTTGGGGCCGTCCCACTGAAAAACACTTTTGAGGCGATCATCTCATCCGATCCTTATCGAAATTGTAAAACGGTATTTTACCTATACATGCAAAGTCAGCTCGGCATCAGAGCATGACATTTTGGCGTGTAGTGCATCGTACACCTCCATGTTCAGAAGAAGGTGCAGTAGGTTATCCACGATGCATTGTAGTCGTCTTCGAGTTTCGCATATTGTCCCGTGGATAGATGAAAGCTTGCCATGCCTTACTTCGAACTCAGATGACTATCGCCCGACGTTCATGCGCCATTGAAGGTCGACAGCCAATCACAGGCTGGTGCTTCTCATTGCCCGTCGCCAGCTGATAAGTCGATTAGGTTCTTGAAACTTACATGCGAGTATATTCCTTTTATTTATATTCCTGATTATTTTCTAGTCGGTTTGCTTAAATATTTACTATTTTAATAACATCGAAAATTGTGTTCTTTTTTCACACAGCTGACAGGGCACATTTGAACCACGTGTTGGAATTATGTAGGTCAAGGTTAAGCCACACGAGCCCTCAGCGCCACACAAATAGCCAGTCTTTTAGTAGACTCAGACAGCCTCCATTCCGCTTCCGGACACAACAGCTGTGCTGCTACCACATTAAAATCAAGTCCATTGAAAGTAACTCAGCACAGCGATGCTTTCAGCCTGACAAATAAGACAGGAGCCGGTATAAGCGCAAACTCCAAACATTTAGAGTTCAGGGCAGCGGCACACATCCGTGAATCCACTGGCACTGTATATATGGAGTCTTGACATCGGGCATCGGTACCCACCCGTGGATCCACTGGCACTGTATATATGGATTCTTGACATCGGGCATCGGTACCTACCCGTGGATCCACTGGCACTGTATATATATATATATATATATATATATATATATATGAAGTCTTGCCATCGGCAGCGGTACCCACCCGTGGGGCCTCTGACGTTGTATATATGGAGTCTTGACATTGGGCATCGGCACACATCCATGGATCCTGTCAGCCATCACGCTGTGCGGACTACAGTTCACCGCTTAATGCCATCATGTCTGTACGCGATGTACTGCCATCATTTGACATCATCTGTCCTGACATCATTTGGCGACGAACAGCCGCCGACGTTCTGCCGTTCTGCAACGGTGGACAGCCGGATACGAAACGACATTTCAAGTTGAACGCGGCTCAAGTTGGACCATTCAAGTTTCAAGCGGTGGACAACCGAAAGTGATTTTGCTGGTCAGCAGATAGCCGTGAACTCACGTGATGTCACGCGTGACGTCACGCATCAGCAGACGACCGCGGAAGTGGTGACGTCACACGGCGGTGGACGGTCGTGGACGCGGCGGCGGGTGGGTACCTGCGGCAGCTCCCACGTCGGCCGGGCCGGTGACGATGTGCTCCCGTGTTGGCGCCAGACGGGCAGAGTGCTCGGTGGGAACGAGCGCCGGTCGTGGCCGGCGGCACATCCGCCTGTTTGGCGCTGCCGCCGCCGGCATTGCGCGCGTGCGAAAACACCCGCCTGGCCAAACAGAGGCCTGCCTTCACGTGCAGGTGCCGTCGGAGAGTTGGCGGAGGGGGAGGGGTATCACTCGGCTGGAACGGGCAGAAGGGGAAGCATACATCACACACACACACACGACGTAAACACGCAGGTTCGCAAATATTCAACACGTCCCTCATAGGAACATTCATAACGTCCAAGGTGCATTTAGTACCAAAGTTTATCGTCTTAAATGCACGCAGCGAGTTCGCGAATATGTCGGCACTTGGTGTCATCGCGAAAAAAATATGCTTGTCTATCTTAGCAATTTGTTGAATAAACCACACCTAATAGTTTCCACGCGTGCGTATGGTACATGAAATAAAACAAGTTGTCTGTTTCTCCTGACTGGGTCACAAATCCGAAGTTCTGCAATACAGCCGATCAGTCTGTCGTACCGCATAAAACGTTTCGTAAGAACATGACGTCGGCCTATACCCGACGAGTGGACACAGCCGTAACGCTATAAAGGCGAAGAAGGTCCTGATATTGCAGAGACTCCGGCCTAGGTACCGGAGTCTGCCGGAGTGCGTCACCACAGTGCGCAGCTAGCCACATTAAACACTTGTGCCCTGCCCTGTCTACCAGGGTCAGATGTGTCGTGGCTGCGCCTGCCCAGATCACAGAGCAGTATTCAAGGCGGGACTTAACGTTCACGTTATATGCCGTCAACAAAACACTTCTAAAAATGTACTGCCAGTTATTCCTGCTTACATTGATCTAATATACAGACAGAGAGCTCGGTTCGCAGTTACCACAGTTATCTGCGCACGCTGTGCGAATGACAATTTACTGTCCAGGTACACACCTAGGTCTCGCATTACAGTCTCACGCTGCAGCGTTGTATCGTGCACCTTGTATTTTAAATACACAGGAGTATGACGGTGAGCCATTGTGAACGACCAGCATTTCAGAGGGTTCAAGGATAGCATCCAGTCTGCGGACCACCTGCAGAAGGAATCAATATCCCTCTGCAGGCGGGTCGCGTCATCCACAGTATGATCCACATCCGTCGCGGGTCGCGTCATCCACAGAGGGCTTACCTAAATTTTTCGACGTCATCAGCAAACATTAGACATTCCGAGTCAATGGCGGAAGATAGGTCGTTCACGAACAGGGTAAATAACAGACGGGCCGCCAAGCTTCCTTCCGGTACGCCGGACATGACGTCAGCCCAGTCTGACACCTTGACTATCACTCGCTGTCGGCGACTGGTCAGGAATGAGTGAATCAGAGAGAGAATTCGGCTGAAACACGACATGCGGTGTGGAGTACATCTGTATGGAGCACACATGTGTAGAGTACTTCTGTGTGGAACACGTCTGTGCGGAGCACATCTGTGTGGACCACATCTGTGTGGAGCTCATCTGTGTGGAGCACACCTGTGTGGACCACATTTGTGTGGAGCTCATCTGTGTGAAGAACACCTGTGTGGACCACATTTGTGTGGAGCTCATCTGTGTGAAGAACACTTGTGCTGACCACATCTGTGTGGAGCTCATCTGTGTTGAGCACATCTGTGTGGACCACATCTGTGTGGAGCTCATCTGTGTGAAGCTGTACATAGCCGGATGCTCACCACTCCGTCCGTTGAAAGGCTTGCTGCGCATCTACAGTGTGCACAGGTGCGTTCGGCTCGCCGAACACGTGACGCTTTTAGTTGATAACAATTTTGGCCGGCCATCGCGACATCCATCAGATGACATCGTCAATGCAGAGTTCGTGGGAGCTATGTTCAGAGATCTCCCGGCTGAATCCGACCAGATGGTGTATCTAGTTTGCGGAATTTTGTGGTCGGCAAGATGCAATGATAGGCTTCGTTGATTCCGTTTCTTTCAGACTCGTTCAAATGCCGGAAGCAGTACCCGTCGCCATCAGAGTAAGCTCCGCATCACAGATGTCGCATTCAGGTGGATGTCGGCAGCAAAAAGAATGGAACGTGGAGTAGAACCGTTCATCCATAAATGTTCCGACTCAGGAGAACATGTCTCTGGATGCGTGCACACTTAGTTGTGCACAAATGTGCGCACACAAACATTCGCATCAGTGGTAAAGGACGAAACAGGTGGCTGACATCGCTGGTGGACAGGCCGAGTGGTTCTTACGTTATCACTTGTGACTGGAAAAACTACGCCGCAAATGCTCGCAGTGAAAGCACACGTCGGACATGTCCAGACTGTTGAGCATGTACACGTGAATGCGAAGACCACGTGTTCAAGAAAGCTGCGCGGCACGCAATTTCCTGCATGAGTATACATGAACAGTTTCCGGCGCATTTCGGCCGCAGCACCTGCCAGCTGACTCGAGTCCTTGGGAGCGGTTGGCACGGTGTGACCGCGCGCTACCCGCTACACTACACGCTACGCTACACGCTACACGCCACACCTAACGCTACACCTAACGCTACACCGGCGCCGCCTGGCGGCCTGCGACAACCTCATCTATAATAATGAGCCAAGCCCCGGTCTCTGCCACACAGCCGCCTCAATAACCAACACATCGTTGACGTCGAGTCGCACCCCGTCACGGCGCACCGGCGAGCTCCGCTCGAGTTCAGTCGACCTGCGCAGGTTGATGTGATCCTCGTCGTTCTCGATTGGCCACCGCAGCCTGTGGAGCGACACGCGTCCGTCGCGGCGCCGTGTCGCACCTGGCCAGGAGGGCTGCACGGGTCGACCAAGGGCAGGCCGTGGTGCTGTGAGAATGGTTCGCTCAGGAAAAAAGTGCCGTTCACTCCTGAAGGGATGGCGCATCCGTGCGTGGCGTGCCGCACCGCGGCGCTGGTCCAGGTGGAGAGCTGGGTGAGCGTCGCGACGCGTCGCATCGTACGGCGGTCCGGCGCGGCGTGTCGCATCGTCTGACGGTCCGGCGCGGCGTGTCGCATCGTCCGGCGGTCCGGCGCGGCGTGTCGCATCGTCCGGCGGTCCGGCGCGGCGTGTCGCATCGTCTGACGGTCCGGCGCGGCGTGTCGCATCGTCCGGCGGTCCGGCGCGGCGTGTCGCATCGTCCGGCTGTCTGGCGCGGCGTGTCGCATCGTCTGACGGTCCGGCGCGGCGTGTCGCATCGTCCGGCTGTCTGGCGCGGCGTGTCGCATCGTCTGACGGTCCGGCGCGGCGTGTCGCATCGTCCGGCGGTCCGGCGCGGCGTGTCGCATTGTCCGGCGGTCCGGCGCGCCCCTGTCAGTCATCTCGCCGGCCTCGTCTGTGACCGGCGACTACGGGTCGAGCTGTGGAGTGTGGAGCATGCCGCGGCGCGGGCCATATGTCAGCTGTAATTGGGCTGTCTCCTTGGTGTGAGAGAGCCACCACGCGGGGCCACGACCACCTGCGCTGGCTCCCAGGCCGCCCGACCCGCGCGCGCTTCCCGGCTGCTCCGGGTGGGGGAGGGGAAGGGGGCGCGCGCAGAGGGGGTTCACCGCAGGCCGGGCGGGGCGGAAGGAGGGCATGGGCAGAGCGGAAGAATGGCCTGGGTTGACAGGGGCGTCGCTGCCGCTGGGGCCTCTGAGGTCCCACCCCACCTGGGACAGGAGATAGCCACTGCCTGGCATAGCAATCGTGCTGGAGCTCATGGGGCGGTGGCGCCCCATGAGCGCCAAGGCGGTGGGCGGTATTGGCGGTGAGCGCCAAGGCACCAAGGCATGAGCGCCAAGGCGGTACTGAAGGACGTGACGCCCCTGCGATTTTGGATGTGGAAAATGCACTGGCAGAGCGGAAAGAACGCCAGGGAGAATAGAGAAAAGACACGGACTATGACGGGATGGGAAAGTAGGAGTGGGACGGGAGAAGAAGAAGGATTGAGATCTTGGGACATGGAGTGACACTGTCCGGGTCTGAGATCTCGGGACATGGAGTGACACTGTCCGGGTCCGGAGCGAACACGAGCACCGCATCTATTGCAAGGCAGCTCCCACACTGGATGAAATGGGCTCATGAATGGGATGAAGGGGGCTTGAGAAGTGGACGGTGGTTCGGGTTTCGACACAGTGGTAGAATGGCATGGGCCAGAATGAAGAGGGTGCTGGTCGGGTCATGACGGCAACTAGATTAGCGTCGGCCGTCGATGCAACGTCATGCCACATATAGGTTCATATCATGCCATGCATTTGCCAGTAATCTGTACTGACTTAACAGCAACTATTGCATGCGTTGGCGGACTTAGCGTACTTGATCAACGAACCAGTTCCCCATCAGTCCCCAGTCACTCCACCAGTCCTCACCAGTCCTCCTGGTGGACCACCGTCCTCCCCACCGTCCTCCTGGTGCACCACCATCCACCTGGCGGGCCAATGCGGAACTCCCCGTCCACGCTCGCGGGTAGGTAGTAAACACGGCGCCATTCACAGGTGATCATAATTGAACCGGGTAGAAGCATAATTGCGCCATTGGCGGACTATTTCGTGTTCTGTGCAACAAAAGCTTTTGATAGCATGAATGCCGTCCTGCAATGTTACACCAAGCATTAAACGCTCGGATTTGTTTTAAAAGCTGACTGAATATAGCACACTCTAACTACAGGTAGTTTCCATGCGCTCGTTAAGTTAATACTAAATCACCCCGATGGTAGGACCTTAAAAATGTACGCACACACACACACATACACACACATATATATATATATATATATATATATATATATATATATATATATATATATATATATATTCTGAGAGGGCTAGCAATTCCAAAGCCGGTGACCTGAACGAAACTTTTGAGACACCGCCTCGTATGCTAAAGTTAGTTAATGTCCGTTAAAATTAATGTGAAATTATTGTGGTGGTGGTGGGAGTGTCAGGTGAACTTTAAAGGGGTTTGAGAAGCTTCTCCAAAGAGATAAGGAATTTCATCTATGATTATTCCTGAAATATGATTGTGATCTCGTCCTCTATCATGGAAGTAATCAGTGGGCAGTTTCTCGTGTTTCATCACCACTCCTAGTATGCTGCACACTGGGTTGCAGAAAAGGGCTCGACATGCACTTGTATATTCACGCTTGGCTGCTGATGAACTTCGAAGGTTTTGTTTACGTCACGAGTACGTCCCGTTGCAAATGCCTGGACAGACAGCCTGATTGATATGGACCAGCTCGCCGTCTGCAAATTACTGTTGCAGATGACATCAATACCCAGTTGTGGTGGGCAGATTCAGACCCACACATGGATCGGATGTACACCAGTTCCCGGACGCAAAACATCGTCCAATTCCAGTGCTTACTCCGCGGTTCAAACATCGGCAATGCATTGCACTTGCCGTGCCTTGCCTGCACTGAAGTCTCCGGCTGTTGCAATATCTGCATACGTGCACATTCGATCATCAATCAATGCATCATGCGTCCACAGGATCAACATGCCCTCTGGGGCTGCCACTTGTGTGCCGTGTTTCGTTTGTGTGTCGAGCGACAGAAACCAGGCCTCGCCCGAGATGATTGCCGTGCGCTCGATGCCGGTGGTGTTTATTTTGAAGTGGCGCTGTTTTCAGGTCGCACGGAGTCCGGAGGCGGTGACGGTTTGACCTGTGACCCGCCCCGGAGCGCCTCCAGCACCACCGTGTCGTCGCCGTTCACACCCAACGTCTCCAAGCTACCTAGTAGGTGCCCGTGTGAAGGTGGTGACCTGACACAGTTCACTACCGCTCTATACACCCAACGTCTCCATTTTAGCTGTGAACTGTGTCCAATCCGCTTTCCGAAGATTCCAACGCTGAGGTCTAGAGCCCGGAATCTCCCCATCGCGGTAACACAGCCACACAGGAAAATGATAGCTGCCAAGAGGGTGTTGTGCGTGTGTCGCATGTGTGGAGCTCGGACCGTGGCTTATGATTATAGCACCATAGACCTCCACGGACGCGCGACCCACTCCCGACTGCTGGCCCCGACAGAGCCAGTCGCGTGAGAGCAAGACTCTAGTCAACAGCGTGTCTAGCAGACCGTGCATAGCGAATACAGAGAGACCGTGATCTTACAGTGCATTGATAACGGACAGTGAGGACCGAGTGTACACTACCACAATCGGTGTACACTGACCCCTCAAATGAAGATAATAATTGCGGACTTGTGAGGCTCAGGTCCATTGCTGATATGTGACCCGAGGGAAGCGTGAAATGTGCATGAGTGCCTGTGTTTAACAGACAATCTTCTTCGGTCAGAAAAAGCGAATGTAAAACCTACCCACGGGCGTTTATACTATCGCATCCCCAGACGGTATGGTGAGCGTTAAAATGTCCTAAAATGAGAACTGGACGCGGGAGCTCAGCGATGAGAACTGGACGCGGGGGCTCAGCGATGAGAACTGGACGCGGGTGCTCAGCGATTAGCCGCTTGACTTCCGAGGCTGGAAATTCAATCCCGGGGGAAGGATAAATAGAGTGAGCACACGGACATTGGCGTACGGTGGAGGTGGATCCGTGCGGCGACAGCTTGCGGTGGCGTACGCAGGGCCAACTGTTGTACCGGCACACTCGTGTGCACCGCCAGCAGCACACCACCGTGTGCTACGGTGTCGGTTGGCATGTCCATGTGTAGAACCAGATAGTTATGGATGGCGTGATTTGAATCAACTGCTAGCTTTGCTTCTTGTAGAGGTACTACAATTGGACAGTGTTGCCTAAGCACCAGCTGCAAGTCCAGGTAACTGGATCGTAGCCCCCTACAGTTCATTGTAATATTGTGCTCAAAACACCCATGCAAAAGTGTTTAAAAATAAAGTAGAAAGTATCACAGATGATGATCAGAGACAAAATTAGAAGTAACTATGATGGAAAAGGTTCGGTTTTATAACTTCATCTCCGCCCTATCCCCGATCAGGGGAATCGCCGGTGACTTAGAAGGCTCACTGCTACTAGGGCCTAGGGACTGAGTCCTAGGGCGGGAGCTCGGCGATCCTTGGCCCAGCGGAGAGCCAGACAACGACAGGCCTCGCTTCCGGGGGCCCAGTCTAAGGAAGGCGGGGGAGGGCCCATCTCATGGACAGCCTGAGTTCCCTCAACTCGCCTTGGCGATGATGGGGTGGCGGGGCTTGGGGGAGGACCCCTCTTCGACGCTTGGCGGCCCTTCGCCTGGGGGGCCCTTTCCTTATGAGTGGGCCGCGCCCGCTTTTCCCCGCGGGCGCGCCTTTCAGCTTCATGGTATTGTAGGCTGATATCGAAGATTTGGATGGTTCAGTGGTTATTACGGGATGGCGATGCAGGTGCGGAAGTAGAAGTTGAGGGTGGTGGTGAGGCCTGACTTACGGAAGGGGAAGAGGGTCCAGGTAAAGAGGAGGTGGAAAGATTGGATCTGGAGGTGGTATTGGGGCGTGTGGGAGGCGAGGGGAAATTAGAGGGCGGATGGGAAGTGAGGGGCGGGGACTACAAAGTAGGCGACGAGGTAGATTGGGAAGAGCTTGGATTGGATGGGAAGGGCCGAGGAGGCCTCCTAGACCGCAGGCTGTCTGTGTCCACTCACCACCCTCGAGGACTGATCGGGAGAGGGCCTCTGATGCAGGAGCGGCGCCTCCCCTCGTGGAGGGTGGGGCTTCGGTTTCCTTGATTTCGGTTTCCTTGATTTCGGTTTCCTTGATTTCGGTTTCCTTGATTTCGGTTTCCTTGACTTCGGTTTCCTTCCGTGATCGGGAGAGGGCCTCTGATGCACGAGCGGCGCCTCCCCTCGCGGAGGGTGGGGGGCCTCGGTTTCCTTGGCGTCATGGTGGGTTGGCTGCCCTTGCCTCTCAGGCGACACGGCAGTCACCTCAAAGGATCGCAGTAGTGATGTTAAGTGCGTAATCAGTTCAGAGGCCCTGCTTGGCTGTATATGTTGTGGGACTGGTAGAGTAGTTGTACTTGACTGGCCAGCCGCCTTGGTGGCATATGTAAATTTGAGGTGTATGCTCTCTCTTATATGCATACATACACATACACACACACACACGCACACACACACGCACACGCACACACACACACACACACACACACACACACACACACACACACACACACACACACACATGGGTGTAACCACTGGGTGGGCTGGGGGGGGGGACATGTTCCCCCAATTTCTGAAAAGTGGCGATTTATTCCCCTCAATTTCTTTCGCGTCCCCCTAAGCCCCAGCTACCTGAGCATGATCGCCGTAAAATTATACTTTACAATTTATCGAGTGAAAATATCTATGCAAGAGAATCACCAAAAATACAAGAAGCCGATCTAGCCAATCAACGGGCTTCACAGGCTATCTGTCGTCACAAAATCTCCGAATGGTAGATCAGCAAACGTTAGAAATGTCTGCTACCGAGCCATTATTAAATAGCATGAACCTTGACCATCTTGTGTGTTCGCTTGGGTGGAAAATTGTGCTTTGCGAGGCAACAAATTTGCTCTATCGCAAGGCTTTATGCGTCTTAGGTTGCATTCCCTTGCGCATATGTTAATATATATTGAGCAAACGTGACTCCAGGTGTCCTTGGGTATCGTCAAACAATGGAGGGGAGTCATGGGCAGCCTTAAGCACGTACGTCAAGGTAACATCGTATTCGTATTCGTATTCAGCGACGAGTTCGCCATAGGCGTATTTGTATTGGCATTGGCATCCAGCGACGGATTTATGATCGTTCGAATCAATTACCACAAATGCTTCTGCTTGCACGGAACACGTTGGAAGCAACTACATAGGTCTCACATTACCACTTTAACGGTCAAGGTCCAACGCAAACCGGTTTCTTCGGTCGCCTCCCATTTTTTTTCGTTTTCACTCAAACGTGCCCAAATCCGGTATCAGGCGATAGCCCGTGGTGAACCATGGTGTAGCATTTCAAACCGGTCCATGTCAAGGTTAAACTTCAATGTCAAAGGTTAGCTTGATTTATTAGATGGCGATATTGAAGCGACATCGACGGAACGCGACGCTCGGTTGCAATCGCTTCAATTCCTATCAAATGGGCGCCATTCGACGTGACTTGTAATGCGGTATGATAAAGCTAAGCTATTTTCTGATTTTTCAAGAGCAAAGGCCAAGCTGATCCTTCGGTCACCTCATTTTTTTTTCGTTTCCGCTCAAACCTATCCAAATCTGGTATGAAGCGATAGCCAATGGTGAAACACTCGAATAATATTTCAAACCTGGGCATGTCAAGGTCAAATGTTTGATTGAGTTCTTCAATGACATCCCGAATCACAGGGGGTGAAACATGCTAATTTTGGCGAGATATTTTATCCCCCAAAAATATCACTTTTAACAATGGTAAATCCGAAAACAAGACATTGAAAATGAAGTGGCTGAAATCCAAGGATTTTTTTTGGGAGGGGGCTACCCCTCTATCCTGTTCAAACTTACCGCGTCCCTGGTTTGTTCCCCCCCCCAATTTCGAAACCGTGGTTGCACCCATGCACGCACACACACACACACACCCATATATATATATATATATTCCTGGCCTCTTAACACGAATATTTGTTTGGTATACTTCAGCTTCTCTTTCTCTTTCTTATATGCGGGACATGATCCAATCGAACGTGCTGTGTGCCCTCTGACGCCTGTGACGCTCAGCACAATTGACACACCAGGGTGCATCAGCATTGCATTGGTCCGTGGCATGCTCCGGTGAACCGCATCTTCCACATGCGGGATGGCTGCGGCAGAACTGTATTGTGTGGCCGAACTTCTGACAGCGGAAACACCGCATGGGATACGGGATGAACTGTCTGACATTGGCAGTTATGTAACCTACACGGAGATACGCGGGTAAGTCCATCGAGGTAAATGTTAAAATAATATTGTCGGTGGGCTGCAACTCCTTTCCTTTCCTCACTGTCAGTCTTCGTGCTAGAATGACGCCATCGTCTGCCAAACCATCTGTAATTTCATCGTCACTGATACCTCTCAAATCAAACCAGTTGATCACTCCCTTAGAGTTGGCTTTGGATTTGTGCGTTTCGATCGTGATGGGTATATCCATGATCTTTCTGCCCTGCTTCTACCTGGTTGAATATCCAAAATCCTTTGCCATTAATTTTATTTTCAACTCGTCAGCATCTTCAAATTTATCTTCGAGGCCACCATCTCTAAGTTTGTCACAACGTGTGATGCGTCCAAAACGATCGCAGCCGTCTCGTCTCTGGAATGGGAAAAGAGAAGACAGCTTCCTTGCCCCTTCAGCGACTTGTAAAATAAGAATACTGGTGGGGATGTCCTGCTAGCCCCACTGTAGGGGAATGTTATCTTGTTGATGTTCTGGCCGCCGTAAAGTGGACCAAGGAGGGATTTTGTGTTTTGTGGTGCCATATAACAATGTTGGTTTCAGCTCCTCGTGGCACCCCAACACATAGGGGCCCAACTGGGGGACGCCTGAATCCCGGAGACGGTAGGACGCCAGGCACCCGAGGAGCTATACGGGGCACGGCCGGGAGAGAGAGAGACTCACCACCACAACCGTACTAGGAGCGCCGCCCACTCCTTGACCGCAGCCGGCCGGACCAGTAGACACTGGAGAGAAAAAAACAGGGCCCCAGCCCGAGGTGACCTACCACTTGACCCACATGGGGCCCTGCGGGCCCGCCCGCCCCTCCGGGATATCGGGACCAAAGAGGCGTGTTGCTCCTCCGTCACAACTAGCACCGTGCGACGGGGGGACCTCAATCTCCAGGACTCAACCCCAGGGGGACAGGCCGAGGGACGCCGCTACTCCGATAAAACTGAGCGGACGTGTGGGCCAGAGGAAGGTGGCCTATTTGCTCGTGGCAGGGGTGGGGTTGCTGTTGCAGGGTTGAATAAAGGAGATACGAAGGGACGTCGACACGGAATGGATACTGGGATGGGAATAGAGGATGGACGGTTGAAATTACGTGAGCCCCCAGAAACACCTCCGTGCTCCCACACCTCTTATCGGGGCGGCTGTGCTAACCCGAGGGAGCGTCATTTCCATACCCAGCCGAGTAACGATGGCTGAGCCACTGCGGGGTAGCCTGACACAGTTGACTACCGCTCTGTACACCCAACGTCAGAGGTGCACAAAACGTCAAGAATGTCATCTACAAGCATTGAAACCCATAAATCTGTCACATTTCGAAACCGTCGTACGTCGTTTCCCATACAAACGTTGGGGAACTGCGCCGCAATCGAACCCTATCAACTGTCACGGCGTATCTGTGACAGCCTGCTGCGCCATGGTTCAGCTTAAAGGAGCTGGCTGCGTGCAGCCGATATTGTGCACCGTGATCTGTCCCAAAAGAGTTAGCGCTGCCAAATGTCCTGTTCCGAAATTGCAGTGATAACTTACCGAAATATATGCGAATAGTTTGTGAAATAACGAAAAATAAAATGTACATTAAATATTTTTGCGTTAAAATGTATTTCCTGAAGTAATATATCTTCATTATGTGGTGAATACTTTCCTTCTTCGAATAATGATTATCTTTCACAACAACGGCACAGTTTTAGCCAATACTGTCACCTACGCTGGTAGGCGAGTTGGCAGGTTTGTGCACCTCTGCCCAACGTCTCCAAACTGCCTAGTGGGTGCCCTTGTGAAGGTGATAACCTGACACAGTTGACTACCGCTCTGCACACCAAACGTCACCAAGCTGTTCAGTGAGTGCTGGCGTCGAGGTCATGACCTGACACCACTGTACTACCGCCCCACACACCCAACGTGCCCAGACTGCCCATTGTGTACGGGAAGAGGGGTCGTAACTTGACACATTGTTCTGTCGTTCTACACACCCGAAGTCTGCCCCGACTGCCCAATATGTATCCATGTCGGGATGATGACATCCACACCCGACGCTTCCAAAGAGGCCAGCGGGTCTCGGGGTTCAGACCGTGCTCAGAGGGGCCGCGGGCCGTGTTGCGCGGCATGCAGGCGTGCACGGCAGACCGCCGCGCCTCGGTGGGGTGGTTCAGTTCAAATTGTCGCGCTGGTCCTGCTCGTGGCGCATGGCGATCGGGTCGAATATCAAGGGTAAGGTGCTGGATGTGGCCAATGGGTAACGATTTTCGATAACGCTTCATTTGATGTTTTTGTTGTTTGTCATCGTGATTTGATCAATGTAGCGCACACAGCACAGGCATTGCAATAACACCCACCCGCCGCATCAAGGGTGAGCAAGGGTGAGTATTACAAATAATACTGCACACATGATTACGAGCTGTGTTCGGCGTTTATCATTCCCGCTTAGCCATGCACCTCCTAGCAGGCTACCGACTGCGAAGGGATAGAAAATAGAGCATCGGCTTATCTCACGACAGGTTGGCCCAGGCCATGCAATCGACACCGTTGAATTCGCAGGCCAAACGTTCGACGTGGCATGTGATTCGAACTCAGCACTCCCAACTCAAGACCGTTAGACGGGCGCGTGCGGGTGTGGTGTTGGCGCAGTGGCCGGGACCGCGCACTCCGACCGTCTCCACCGCGGACGGAGTCATAGGGCAAGGCGAAAGGGAACCACCTCCCCTCCCCTCCCCTCCCCCCCCCCACCAGCGGTCCGAAGGGCACCATCCTTTTCCAGATGAAAAGGGCGCTTGCCCGGGAAGGTCAAGTGCACCCCACCCAACATAATTGTCAGTTGAAGGCGCCCCTCCGAGTGACAAATATGTCCCTGTGTGTACGTTGAGTACACACCTCCCACGCTCCATGAATGGTGAAGCCAAAGTTTCCCCACCAGGTGGAACCGCAATCCCCCCGCTCAACATTTCGACCCCCCCCCCAACGATATCCTAGATCCGCCAGTGGTCCTGACCAGCGGCAAGCGGTCGCCAGTGGTCTGCTAACACCCCGGGTCTGGGCTGTTCAGACGGTCGCCAGTGGTCGGCTAAAACTCCGGGTCTGGGCTGTTCAGACGGTCACCAGTGGTCTGCTAACACTCCGGGTCTCGGCTGTTCAGACGGTCGCCAGTGGTCTGCTAACACTCCGGGTCTGGGCTGTTCAGACGCGAGCGTCCGTCGAGAAGTGGGCTTTTCAGTGCACGTGCCGGGGCAGCGCAATACGGGGCGTGATGTAAACAGTGTAGCAGCCGCGACAAGGTCCACCCGCACCGCTGCACTGGTGGGACGCCGCTTCTCGCGTACGCGCCCTCATTGTTGTGAAGAGCTCACCGGTACACCACTGTAGAAAAGGACGACTACATGGAACTGCCATAAACGACCCCTAGGGAGTCGCCAGTTCTGTTCTATGCAATATGCATCAACATCATTTGATCATGATAAAGACCGACATTGTGGTGTAACGTGCAGGTGACGGCATAAACTTCTAGTGGCATGAGTTTCGTTGGACGGCTTCAATGTTTCACCAGTATGTTTCGCTGATCCAGCGAACTTGGATACCATAGCCGGTGCGACAGTCGGCCGGACTTGGAGACCATAGCCGGTGCGACAGTCGGCCAGACTTGGAGACCATAGCCGGTGCAACAGTCGGCCAGACTTGGAGACCATAGCCGGTGCGATAGTCGGCCGAACTTGGAGACCATAGCCGGTGCGACAGTCGGCCGGCCGGACCATATATGATTAACTAGTCTCCTCTCTCCCTCTGTGTATCATCCCCCTCTCTCCCCGTCCCTATCTCTATACCTATTCTTACCCCTATGCATATCCCCTTCCACATCTCTATCCCTATCCCTATCCCTATTCCCATCCCTATCCCTATCTTTATCTCTATCTCTATCTCTAACCCTATTCCTGCCCATATCCCTATCCATATCCATATTACTATCTCTATCCTATCTCTATCCATATCCTTGTCAATTGTGTGATCCCATCTTTATTTATATCTTTATCTCTATCTCCATCTCTAACTCTATCTGTAGCTCTATCTCGCTCTGATTCTTACACTTGCTCTGTGGTAAACTGATTGGCCCCATCTGCCTTGATTACACTCGATCGTCAGTGATGTCTCCTCGTTATGTTCCTGTCAGCGTTATCCCTCTTCGTCAGTGTTGTCTGTCGGCCAGTATTGTCAGTGGTGTCAGCATTGTTAGTATTGTCAGTGCTGTCAGTGTTGTCAGCATTGCCTGCTCATCAGTGTTGTCTGTCGGTCAGTGTTGTCAGTATTGCTTGTCTGCTGTCGTTGTCTGTTGGTCAGTGTTGTCCTTTGGTCAGTGTTGCAGTGTTGTTTGTTGGTCAATGTTGCCTGTTGGTCAGCGTTGTCCTTTGATCAATGTTGTCAGTGTTGTCTGTTGGCCAGTGTTGTTAGCATTGTTTCTTGGCCACAGTGTCTGTTGGCCAGTTGTGTCAGCATTGTCTGTTGGCCAGAGTTGTCTGTTGGTCAGTGTTGTCTGTTGGTCAGTGTTGTCTGTTGGCCAATGTTGTCAGTATGGTCTGTTGGTCAGTGTTGTCAGTGTTGTCTGTTGGTCAGAGTGTCTGTTGGTCAGTATTGTGTTGTGGTCAGTGTTGTCAGTGTTGTCTGTTTACCAGTGTTGGTTGGTGTTGTCTGTTTGCCAGTGTTGGTTAGTGTTGTCTGTTTGTCAGTGTTGGCCAGTATTGGTCTGTTTGTTAGCGTTGTCTCTGGTTGCCAGTGTTGTCAGTATGGTCTGCTGGTCAGTGTCGTCAGTATGGTCTGCTGGTCAGTGTTGTCAGTATGGTCTGCTGGTCAGTGTTGTCAGTGTTGGTCAGAGTTGTCCGTCGGCTGGGGGTCTGGACGGTGGGGAGGGGGGGGGGACGTCGGCAGCGTGACACACACACACACGGGTGACCGGCTGGCGGCACCCTGTTGCAGTGGTTGCAGAGGACGGCGCCGATCCCCGGGGAGCTCGCCGTCTGACCGCCAGACACATAAACACGCTTTTTGCCTGGCCGCCCGGCCAGACGCCCGCGCCGTGGGGATCGACCGGGGTACAATTGGCGGCGTCCTGTGCTAATCCTCCCCCCCCTCCAGCACTGTGTACAGTGTACACTCCTGACGATGGCGATGCAGCAGCTGAGGGGGGGGGGGGGGGTCGGCGTGCAGAGCTGGATTCCACGCGGTTCGGATCACAGCACCTGCTAGGGATACACTGGAACAGGGATGTGGCACTAGCATAGTCAGAAAGAGTGGAGTGAAACAAGAATGTATAGCAGAACGACGGGAAGCTTCCCCTCCCCATCTCCCACCACACCCGTTAGTGCTAAGTACACTAAATTAACGACTGCACCAACTCCATTCCCTCTCCCCTTTCAAGCTCCCTGGTAAAACCCTCCACGTAAATAGAGTGAATAGATCCATGTATCTATCTATGTAATAGATAAAACACGCATTTTCGGAAACAGTGGCAAATGAACAGTTGACGCGCTTTTACCGTACTGGTCGTTGTGATCGGGTGATGCTGACTGCGGGCAAATCTAGACAATAAGTTTGTCATTGTCCCTGGCTACGGAGTCCTCCGAGGAGATCGTCCTGCCAGTGGCGGTCGGCGGACGCGCGGCTGCGGAACACTCCTCAGAGCTGAACTGCGTGTAGTTAGACTGAGTCCGCTGACTCAGTGCTAGAGAGTTTGCGAATCGACCTGCGCATGGGCTGGGTAATCGTGATCAGAGCCGTATATAGGCCGCCTGCAGCCACGCTGGCCCCGGTTATGGACGGTCTACCATCGTGAGCTCGTGCATGTCAGGCATGGACAGGGCAGTATATGTGCTAGGTGATCTGGACTTCGCTGTTTTACAGCGTGGTCAGCCCGGAGTAGCTAACCACATTCAGCTACTAGGCGACCTAAGCATGGAGCAGATTGTAATAGAAACAACTAGACCCAACATCTCGGTGGGTGGAAAAGGTCAGGTAGGGTCACTTATCGAGCATATCATCGTACCCGCCTCAGGGTCACTTATCGACCATGGCACCGTACCCGCCTCAGGGTCACTTATCGACCATATCATAGTGCCCGCCTCACGGTCACTTATCGACCATATCATAGTGCCCGCCTCACGGTCACTTATCGACCATATCATAGTGCCCGCTTCAGGGTCACTTATCGACCATGTCACTGTGCCCGCCTCAGGGTCACTTATCGACCATGTCATAGTGCCCGCCTCAGGGTCATTTATCGACCATATCATAGTGCCCGCCTCAGGGTCACTTATCGCCCATATCATACTGCCGGCCTCAGGGTCACTTATCGACCATATCATAGTGCCCGCCTCAGGGTCATCTATCGACCATGTCATAGTACCCGCCTCAGGGTCACTTATTGACCATATCATCGTGTCCGCGTCAGGGTGTACAACTGCCGCCATAGTCACCCCGTGCAGTATCAGTGCCGACCACACGGTGATGGCTCAGTTGAAAACGACGCGTGACAAACGCCAACAGACGGAGATAAGCATCCGATCAACTCGCTGCTCGTACCACGTGACAAACGCCAACAGACGGAGATAAGCATCCGATCAACTCGCTGCTCGTACCACATGACAAACGCCAACAGACGGAGATAAGCATCCGATCAACTCGCTGCTCGTACCACATGACAAACGCCAACAGACGGAGATAAGCATCCGATCAACTCGCTGCTCGTACCACATGACAAACGACAACAGACGGAGATAAGCATCCGATCAACTCGCTGCTCGTACCACATGACAAACGCCAACAGACGGAGATAAGCATCCGATCAACTCGCTGCTCGTACCACATGACAAACGCCAACAGACGGAGATAAGCATCCGATCAACTCGCTGCTCGTACCACATGACAAACGCCAACAGACGGAGATAAGCATCCGATCAACTCGCTGCTCGTACCACATGACAAACGCCAACAGACGGAGATAAGCATCCGATCAACTCGCTGCTCGTACCACGTGACAAACGACAACAGACGGAGATAAGCATCCGATCAACTCGCTGCTCGTACCACGTGACAAACGCCAACAGACGGAGATAAGCATCCGATCAACTCGCTGCTCGTACCACATGACAAACGCCAACAGACGGAGATAAGCATCCGATCAACTCGCTGCTCGTACCACGTGACAAACGACAACAGACGGAGATAAGCATCCGATCAACTCGCTGCTCGTACCACGTGACAAACGCCAACAGACGGAGATAAGCATCCGATCAACTCGCTGCTCGTACCACGTG
This sequence comes from Ashinkailepas kermadecensis, assembly GCA_034440615.1. NCBI lineage: Eukaryota > Metazoa > Arthropoda > Thecostraca > Neolepadidae > Ashinkailepas > Ashinkailepas kermadecensis. Next base: position 17,459 of record JAOTOM010002288.1, on the reverse strand, counting down.
ACAAACGCCAACAGACGGAGATAAGCATCCGATCAACTCGCTGCTCGTACCACGTGACAAACGCCAACAGACGGAGATAAGCATCCGATCAACTCGCTGCTCGTACCACATGCGCTGTGTCTTGATCTTTTGTTAGCTTGGAGCGGTGTGTTAGACTGGAGCGGTGCGCCAGACTGGAGAGGTGTACTAGACTGGAGCAGTGTGTTGGACTTGAGCGGTGTGCTAGATTGAAGCGGTGTGCCAGACTGGAGCGGTGTTCTAGACTGGAGCGGTGTGCTAGACTGGAGCGGTGTGCCAGACTGGAGCGGTGTTCTAGACTGGAGCGGTGTGCTAGACTGGAGCGGTGCGTCAGCCTGGAGTGGTGTGATATACTGGAGCGGTGTGCCAGACTGGAGCGGTGTGCTGGACTGGAGCAGTGCGTCAGCCTGGAGTAGTGTGATATACTGGAGCGGTGTTCTAGACTGGAGCGGTGTGCTAGACTGGAGCGGTGCGTCAGCCTGGAGTGGTGTGATATACTGGAGCGGTGTGCCAGACTGGAGCGGTGTGCTGGACTGGATCGGTGTGCCAGGTTCTATCGGCGTTCAGACAGGTGGCATGCATGGTCAGGTGCTTGGAAGCTAGTCATTGGCCTACATATGCCGCTGACATCAATTCAACCAAAGCGCCCGCCATGTTTTTGACCCGCCATGCACACAGGCATACTGACAATGATGAATTGCGGGCCTCGATGCGTGAACGGAGTCTATAGCGCACAGCCTATGCTCACAACCCAACACCGGAAATACGTGAAAACTATCACATGTGTCGGAACCAGACGAAACGCGTGCAAGCTCAATCTCGTGCGACATTTTTCCGACACTGTCGTCGGCAAACGGGGAAGGAAGTTCGGCGATTTCTTGTGTCACCTAGGTAAGGCTCGGTGCCAATATCATGCCGTGATGAAACTAGTCATTGGGCTGACACACTCAACACGCGCTTTGCGACTGTGGGCTCTCGGGTGGGCGACTGCGGGCTCTCGGGTGGCCGACTGTGGGCTCTCGGGTGGCCGACTGTGGGCTCTCGTGTGGCCGACTGTGGGCTCTCGGGTGGCCGACTGTGGGCTCTCGGGTGGCCGACTGTGGGCTCTCGGGTGGCCGCGGCACGTGACGCCAGCAGGGCTGACGGCCCGTCCCTCGCCCCATGTCCTCGCTGTGAGGTTAGTGGTGCTTTTCGCGTGCAACCAGCGACACTGCTAGAGCTATGTCATGCCATGCACCGTATGTCCAGCTCTGAAGCCACCGGTAAAGACGGCGTCACTATCGCTGTGCTTCGTATGGCCTTGCTACGTGTGACCTTGCCAGTCATTGGGCCACACCCGCTGAAGGTTGTGAACGAGTCACTGGTGACCGGTGTGTTACCTACCGCCTGGAGCATTGCCAGTCATGCGGCTTCACAAGTCAGGCTATAAACTGGACCCAAATAACCATATACTTGCTCTAACCTTGCCAGCGGTTGCCAAGGTGACTGAGAGGGTAGTGCATGACCAACTGATGACTTCTTTTTTTTGGTCAGCACAGCATTCCATGCAGAGAACAGCACGCCTTAGACCTGGACACTCCACTGAAATGGCCATGTTACATGTCACCGGTCAGCTGGTAGCTAACATGGACATCGGTCTGATATCGTGTGCTACCACTGTAGACATCTCAAAAGCGTTCGATTATGTCAAGCATTCTCGGCGTATTGAAACACTTGACTAGTACAGCATAAACTCACCTTGGCTCGAACATTAGCTAAGTAGGCGTTCTCAGTGGGCTGAGGGTGGTTTCAGCGGTGCGTCGGTGACTCACGGGGTGGTTCAGGGCTCGCTGCTCAGAACAGTTATGTTTCTGTTATTTACTAACAATTTTCCACCCATGTCACTGATTGCAAGGTTGCTTTGTGTGATGACGATACTAAACTCGCGAGAAGAGACAATTGAAATTGCTGATGCATGGCTTGCGGATAACAGCTTGAAAATCAGCCCTGATAAAACAGACATTGCACAGGTTCGAACACGTCCGCGACGCACTCATCTGGACGACTTTTCTGTCGATGCTGCCGGCACCCATATTCACCAGTCACCGTCTCTCCAAGTGCTGGACGTGATTGTGGACCGCAACGTGGCGTGGTCAGCACACGCATCTCTTGTCCTGGGCCACTGCTACACTACACTTTCTGGTCTGTCCAAATTGTCGTTTCGGCTACCAGTGGAAGTAAAAAAGTTTGTCCTCGAATCACTCGTATTCCCACGTATGATGTGTTATTTGATTGTGTACGGTGGGCGTGGGGTCTCAAATGGCACCGGATCCAAAATGTATTGCATCATTGCGCTCGCATTGTATGCTGCCGTACGCGAACCGACCACATGTTGCCTATCTTGCGTGACCTTGGCCGACTGGTGATGACCTGATATCGGGCCGCGATTTGTCAACACTGTACCGCACGCTGTGCCATCTGCTCCTCCCGACACTGTGCGGTGGTCGGCTAGTTTATCCGAGTGACGTGGCTACTCGACACACGCGCGGCGTCCGTGCCGGCCTTCTGCAGCCGCCAACAGAGCACATGGAGCTGACTAGAAGGTCGTTCGGCTACCGATCGTCAGCCATTTGGAACCGCGCTTCAGCTGACAGAAGAGTCAGTGAGTGCCTGCGGCTGTCGCAGGGGACGCGACGGGGTCTCTGAGTCAGCAACAGCTTTTATCGATTACATTGCCCGTGTTTGTGCTTTTATTCATCACTGGATTCATTGACTAACTATGTACATTTACGTTTTATGCTTTCAGACCATGTGTCAACTATGCTGACGCATTGTCTAAAAACCAATGAAATGGAGGCTGTACGAAATACACGATGATGATGATGCTCAGAACCGCTGGCGGCAATTGCGCTCCACACTTGTTTCGTGGGTCTTGTCGGCTGTGCAGGCAAACAGAAGAACGCGTCCCTCAATCCACTTGTTCCGCACCACCACTGTCGTTTCTCCACATCTGGGGCCACCACAGCTGTCGAAAAACTGCAGCTGGCTAGCGGCTGCAGCTAGCGAGCGGCTGTAGCTGGCGAGCGGCTGTAGCTGGCGAGCGGCTGCAGCTGGCGAGCGGCTGTAGCTGGCGAGCGGCTGTAGCTGGCGAGCGGCTGTAGCTGGCGAGCGGCTGCAGCTGGCGAGCGGCTGTAGCTGGCGAGCGGCTGTAGCCGGCGAGCGGCTACAGCTGGCGAGCGGCTGTAGCTGGCGAGCGGCTGTAGCCGGCGAGCGGCTGTAGCTGGCGAGCGGCTGTAGCTGGCGAGCGGCTGTAGCTGGCGAGCGGCTGTAGCTGGCGAGCGGCTGTAGCTGGCGAGCGGCTGTAGCTGGCGAGCGGTTGTAACTGGCGAGCGGCTGTAGCTGGCGAGCGGCTGTAGCTGGCGAGCGGCTGCAGCTTGCGAGCGGCTGTAGCCGGCGAGCGGCTGCAGCTGGCGAGCGGCTGTAGCCGGCGAGCGGCTGTAGCTGGCGAGCGGCTGTAGCTGGCGAGCGGCTGCAGCTTGCGAGCGGCTGTAGCTGGCGAGTTCTCAGCGAGCAAGCCTACCAGTCACCATGACACCGGCAGTACACAATGATGCAACGGCCGGCGGTACAGTCGTGCACACACAGCCCGGCTCCCCAGTCCCCACCGGAGGTGCACAAAGCTGTCCACTTGTCTACAATGTAAGTGACAGAAGTCGGGCTGCATTGAGACAGACACTTCGTTAGTTCCAGGGTAAAAACACAAAAGCCCAACAAACACCAAAAACTACAAATTAGAACATTCGTAATATTTGTTTTCCTCAAATTTGTTCATTTATCGCACATGTCAGTCACACATGCATCATTTATTTGAATGGCAGAAAGCTAGTTTTCTTGTTACTATTGAGCCTCACAGTCCGCGCTGCACATTCCGGCCCTCCACTGTCTACACGGGATGTTTCGTGTTCCACAGCCACCATCAGCGGGTGGTGTCGGTGCCGATGTCGGGTCCGTCTGACGTCACCCCCTGTTCCACAGCCACCATCAGCGGATGGTGTCGGTGCCGATGTCGGGTCCGTCTGACGTCATTCCCTGTTCCACAGCCACCATCAGCGAATGGTGTCGGTGCCGATGTCGGGTCCGTCTGACGTCATTCCCTGTTCCACAGCCACCATCAGCGGATGGTGTCGGTGCCGATGTCGAGACCGTCTGACGTCACCACCGCCACCATCAGCGGGGTGGTGTCGGTGCCGATGTCGAGACCGTCTGACGTCACCGCCCCTGTTCCACAGCCACCATCAGCGGGTGGTGTCGGTGCCGATGTCGGGTCCGTCTGACGTCACCCCCTGTTCCACAGCCACCATCAGCGGGGTGGTGTCGGTGCCGATGTCGGGTCCGTCTGACGTCACCCCCTGTTCCACAGCCACCATCAGCGGGTGGTGTCGGTGCCGATGTCGGGAACCGTCTGACGTCACCACCGCCACCATCAGCGGGGTGGTGTCCGTGCCGATGTCGGGTCCGTCTGACGTCACCCCCTGTTCCACAGCCACCATCAGCGGGTGGTGTCGGTGCCGATGTCGAGACCGTCTGACGTCACCGCCCCTGTTCCACAGCCACCATCAGCGGGGTGGTGTCGGTGCCGATGTCGGGCCAAGTGAGCACGCCGTCTCCGCCAGAGCCCGACCTGCCGCCCCTGCGACACCTCTGCAAGGTGAAGAGGTTCCTCACAACGCTTAAGAAGTTCGGCATGGACATATCGGAGGACGTCGGGGAGCGCGTGCGCTCGCTCATTCTCAGCGTGGTGGTGAGAATGGATGAGCCGTCCTGTTTCGACTGGCAGCCGTGGAACTGCATGGTAGTCACCTGCCATATAGCCTCGTGCTATTTAAGCCAACCCTCAATATTGAATGGCTGCAGATCTTCCGCGTCGACCAGGCTTAATGTTTAAGTAAGCATGATCTAAAAACTAAATATGCATTTGCTGCCGATAGTTCACGTGGTGTATGTTGATCACAAACCATATGCACCACCCGATAGGCCGATATGACTGTAACACTTAGTGTATGTAGTGCATCGCAACATTCATTTCGAATGAAGAGATCTATTGAAACCTTCCCTACATACATAGGAAGGTTTTGGGCGCAAAACATCCTCTTCCGACTCTACAATACTTTCTGCATCTCAACTTTGCCCTTCATAATTAATGTAGGATGGCTTCTATGTTTGTTTTATCCTTAAGATGCATGTTTGCATACTCTACTGGCCATGCAGAATATGTCGATGTCTGAAAAATCGTCGATATTTTATGTTTTCGTTTCATCGCAATTCCCGATCCACAACTCACCCTGCCCTAATTTTGAACTATCTCCCATTCTGCAATTGGATCTTCATCTTGACCCAAATTAACCTGTCACGCTCGATGGAAAACATCCCATCAATCAATACATCTGGTCATCCTTAGATAAGCAAAACAAGAAACGTCCATCGGAAATTGTCCTATTACTCTGCCTGTCGTCAGTAGTAGTCTCATTGCCCTGCCTGTCGTCAGTAGTTGTCCCATTGCCCTGCCTGTCGTCAGTAGTAGTCCCATTGCCCTGCCTGTCTTCAATAGTAGTCCCATTGCCCTGCCTGTCTTCAATAGCTGTCCCATTGCCCTGCCTGTCGCCAGTAGTAGTAGTCCCATTGCCCTGACTGTCGTCAGTAGTTGTCCCATTGCCCTGCCTGTCGTCAGTAGTTGTCCCATTGCCCTGCCTGTCGTCAGTAGTTGTCCCATTGCCCGGCGTGGCATCAGTAGTAGTCTCATTGCCCTGCCTGTCGTCAGTAGTTGTCCCATTGCCCTGTCTGTCGTCAGTAGTAGTCCCATTGCCCTGCCTGTCTTCCATGGTAGTCCCATTGCCCTGCCTGTCTTCAATAGCTGTCCCATTGCCCTGCCTGTCTTCAGTAGTTGTCCCATTGCCCTGCCTGTCGTCAGTAGTAGTCCCATTGCCATGCCTGTCTTCCATGGTAGTTCCATTGCCCTGCCTGTCTTCAATCGTAGTCCCATTGCCCTGCCTGTCGTCAGTAGTTGTCCCATTGCCCTGCCTGTCGTCAGTAGTAGTCCCATTGCCCTGCCTGTCTTCAATAGCTGTCCCATTGCCCTGCCTGTCTTCAATTGTAGTCCCATTGCCCTGCCTGTCGTCAGTAGTTGTCCCATTGCCCTGCCTGTCGTCAGTAGTAGTCCCATTGCCCTGACTGTCTTCCATGGTAGTCCCATTTCCCTGCCTGTCTTCAATAGCTGTCCCATTGCCCTGCCTGTCGCCAGTAGATGTCCCATTGCCCTGCCTGTCTTCAATGGTAGTCCCATTGCCCTGCCTGTCTTCAGTAGTTGTCCCATTACCCTGCCTGTCGTCAATGGTTGTCCCATTGCCCTCCCTGTCGTCAGTAGTTGTCCCATTGCCCTGCTTGTCGTCAGTAGTTGTCCCATTGCCCTGCCTGTCGTCAGTAGTTGTCCCATTTCCCTGCCTGACTTCAGTAGTTGTCCCATTGCCCTGCCTGTCGTCAGTAGTTGTCCCATTGCCCTGCCTGTCTTCAATGGTAGTCCCATTGCCCTGCCTGTTTTCAGTAGTTGTCCCATTACCCTGCCTGTCGTCAATGGTTGTCCCATTGCCCTGCCTGTCGTCAGTAGTTGCCCCATTGCCCTGCCTGTCGTCAATGGTTGTCCCATTGCCCTGCCTGTCGTCAGTAGTTGTCCCATTGCCCTGCCTGTCGTCAGTAGTTGTCCCATTTCCCTGCCTGACTTCAGTAGTTGTCCCATTGCCCTGCCTGTCATCAGTAGTTGTCCCATTGCCCTGCCTGTCGTCAGTAGTAGTCCCATTGCCCTGCCTGTCGTCAGTAGTTGTCCCATTGCCCTGCCTGTCTTCAATAGTAGTCCCATTGCCCTGCCTGTCGTCAGTAGTTGTCCCATTGCCTTGCCTGTCTTCAATTGTAGTCCCATTGCCCTGCCTGTCTTCAATAGCTGTCCTATTGCCCTGCCTGTCGTCAGTAGTAGTCCCATTTCCCTACCTGTCGTCAGCAGTTGTCCCATTTCCCTGCCTGTCTTCAATAGTAGTCCCATTGCCCTGCCTGTCGTCAGTAGTTGTCCCATTGCCCTGCCTGTCTTTAATGGTAGTCCCATTGCCCAGCCTGTCTTCAATAGCTGTCCCATTGCCCTGACTGTCGTCAGTAATGGAATACAATGAATGTAATGAAATACAATGGAAGGAGGGATGCCAATCAGTGCATCCCTAACCTAACACCTACAATAGTTGAAAGGGCTCGACTGGACACATGAGTGGCTCCAGCTCACCAGGGGAGATGAGAGCCTCCACGAACGCTGACATCACTGATTCACTGGTTGCTACCGTTGCGTCCACAGAACGGCACGGTGACCATTGAGGAGTTCCACGGCGCGCTGCAGGAGGCGACACATTACCCGCTGCGGCCGTTCGTGGTGCCGTTCCTGCGGGCCAACCTGGCCCTGCTGCAGCGCGAGATGTCGCACCACGCGCGCCTCGCCAAGATGGTGAGACGTGGGGTCACACGCGCCTCGTCAGGATGGTGAGACGTGGGGTCACACGCGCCTCGTCAGGATGGTGAGACGTGGGGTCACACGCGCCTCGTCAGGCTGGTGAGACGTGGGGTCACACGCGCCTCGTCAGGCTGGTGGGATATGGGGTCACACGCGCCTCGCCAAGATGGTGAGACGTGGGGTCACGCGCGCCTCGTCAGGATGGCGGGACGTGGGGTCACACGCGCCTCGTCAGGATGGTGAGACGTGGGGTCACACGCGCCTCGCCAAGATGGTGAGACGTGGGGTCACGCGCGCCTCGCCAAGATGGTGAGACGTGGGGTCACACGCGCCTCGTCAGGATGGTGGGACGTGGGGTCACACGCGCCTCGTCAGGATGGTGAGACGTGGGGTCACACACGCCTCGTTAGGCTGGCGGGATATGGGGTCATGTGCGCCTCGTCAGGATGGTGAGACGTGGGGTCACACACGCCTCGTTAGGCTGGTGAGACGTGGGGTCACGTGCGCCTCGCCAAGATGGTGAGACGTGGGGTCACACGCGCCTCGTCAGGCTGGCGGGATATGGGGTCACACGCGCCTCGCCAAGATGGTGAGACGTGGGGTCACGCGCGCCTCGTCAGGATGGTGAGACGTGGGGTCACGCGCGCCTCGCCAAGATGGTGAGACGTGGGGTCACACGCGCCTCGTCAGGATGGTGAGACGTGGGGTCACACACGCCTCGTCAGGCTGGTGAGACGTGGGGTCACGTGCGCCTCGTCAAGATGGTGAGACGTGGGGTCACACGCGCCTCGTCAGGCTGGTGGGACGTGGGGTCACACGCGCCTCGTCAGGCTGGTGAGACGTGGGGTCACGTGCGCCTCGTCAGGCTGGTGGGACGTGGGGTCACACGCGCCTCGTCAGGCTGGCGGGATATGGGGTCACACGCGCCTCGTCAGGCTGGCGGGATATTGGGTCACACGCGCCTCGTCAGGCTGGTGAGACGTGGGGTCACACGCGCCTCGTCAGGCTGGCGGGATATGGGGTCACACGCGCCTCGTCAGGCTGGTGAGACGTGGGGTCACACGCGCCTCGTCAGGCTGGTGGAATATGGGGTCATGTGCGCCTCGTCAGGCTGGTAAGACGTGGGGTCACACGCGCCTAGTCAGGCTGGTGGGATATGGGGTCATGTGCGCCTCGCCAAGATGATGAGACGTGCGATGGTGGGGTCACGATGATGGCGATGGTTACGATGCTGTCGGGTCAAGATGGTGTGGTCACGTGTGCCTCGTCAGGATGGTGAGATGTGAGGCCCCGCGAGCCTAGTCAGGCTGACGAAACATGGGGTCGTAGCCACATAGTCTGACTGCCATGGCCTGACTTGACCCATCCAACTTGATCCAGAGTTCTGACCCGACCTGAACTGATTGTGTTTGGCAGACGATGCAGCAGTACCTGCGGCAGCACGAGTACATGCTGTTTGATCCCACCTACACGGCCCACGAGCCTTCAGAGATCTTCAGCGCAGAGGCGCACGATCTGCGCAAGAGGAAGTCCTCGGACAGGTGTGCAGTGCTGGGTGTACACGCGACAGGTGTGCAGTGTTGGGTGTACACGCGACAGGTGTGCAATGTTGGGTGTACACGCGACAGGTGTGCAATGTTGGGTGTACAGCGACAGGTGTGCAGTGTTGGGTGTACCGCGACAGGTGTGCAATGTTGGGTGTACACGCGACAGGTGTGCAATGTTGGGTGTACACGCGACAGGTGTGCAATGTTGGGTGTACGCGACAGGTGTGCAATGTTGGGTGTACACGCGACAGGTGTGCAGTGCTGGGTGTACACGCGACAGGTGTGCAATGTTCTCTGGTCGGCGAACGTCAGAACTTACGACATGTGACACCGCGTTATATAATAGAGTGCTAGTACTTGGAATACTTATAGGCACTGCTACCGACCACCCGAGCTTGCCTTATGGTTCTAATCTTGATGATAACTAAAGTGCTCGAAACTTGTGTTCCAGAACTCGCACTCATATTTAAGCCCTTATAATGGGAGTTCACCTAGTCTTCTCAGTACAACTGCCTCTTCAGCTAGTTTACTGTAGCATGTCCATTTGTGGTGCATTGACAGCAATGATTAAGTAGATAACATGACATTAAGAGGAATATGAATGTAAAAAGGCAGGCAAGAATGAAGAGAATAAAAAGGAAAAATATCGATGGACATACCAGATCAGTGTGCTTCTTTCATGGTCCCGACCACAACGTAATGACATCACCACAGCATGATAAAATCTGACCACAATATGCTGACCCCTGACCACGACATGCGCACCCCTGATCACGATATGCTGACCCCTGATCATGATATACTGGCCTATGCTGACCATTGACCACGCCCTCTCGCCCCCAGTTGCCACGAGAACGGCCAGGAGGGCCGCACCTACTCGCCGCCGCTGAAGCGAGCCTATACCAATGGACTGCACTCGCCGCCCTTCAACCCGCACGCGCTGACCCTGAACGGAGATGGCCGACCTATGACGTCACGGGCGCTCAGTCCGCGCGAGGAGGAGAAGAAGCTGCAGGACACCGACGAGTGGAAGAACATACACGTGGTCAGTAAACGCGGCGGCTGGGTCGGCTGTGGGGTGGGTGGAAGAACATACACGTGGTCAGTAGACGCGGCGGCTGGGTCGGCTGTGGGGTGGGTGGAAGAACATACACGCGGTCAGTAGACCCGGCGGCTGGGTCGGCTGTGGGGTGGGTGGAAGAACATACACGCGGTCAGTAGACGCGGCGGCTGGGTCGGCTGTGGGGTGGGTGGAAGAACATACACGTGGTCAGTAGACGCGGCGGCTGGGTCGGCTGTGGGGTGGGCGGAAGGACATACACGTGGTCAGTGGACGCGGCGGCTGGGTCGGCTGTGGGGTGGGCGGAAGAACATACACGTGGTCAGTGAACGCGGCGGCTGGGTCGGCTGTGGGGTGAAGCAGTCTATGAAGTGGCGGACAGACCGTTGATTGCTTGGTCGGTGTCAGAGGTTTGCTCTCCGAAGCCCGGGTGACAAACATGCATTTATAGTAGCATGCTTAAGTCTATGCATCATTGATATGCAGGAGCGATATCGTGTGTCCCACATGGTGTGGTGCCGTCAATCCTGGAATATGCCCATCGCATGCGCAAATATTTCCTTTTGCCCATTCTGATATGCAGTGATGCCTGGTTCTTTTGTCTATAAATAGAGGATAGGTTGTCATAAATGGTGATACCTCTCCGTGGGTGTCGAATTAAAACATTTCTGGAGTCCCCCCGCCCAATGTTAGCTTTGCACCTGCAATAATTTAAATTGTTAACGTGGGATGATACGGGCGTCCAATTCCCAATTGATTTCGGCCCTCCCACTGCCTTCATGTATTGGCCCCCAATTATTTTCACAAACCGATACCCTATACCTCACCTGTGCTGCTTGTGGTAAGGTATGATACCCCATACCTTACCTGAGTTATGTCTGTCCGTCCGCATGATCGGCCCTGGCGCTCATGTGTTACGAGTCATGATTCACGGGCTAGGATTCTCAGGCACACTCGAAGGCATCGCTGTCCCGTGCAAGCCGGACAAGTGTGCCCCCAGCCAAGGAAAATCACGCCACAGGCCAGCGCAGCTTCCTCACTGAAGGGGGCGTGACGACGACTCAACAACGCACGCCCACGCCTGCAGCTGACGGCGTTTGGACGTCCGGCGGTGACACCCCATCTTCACCTCTGCCCCCCCCCCCTCCATCCGTGCCGCAGATGCTCAACTGCATCCTCAGCATGGTGGAGAAAACGAAGCGGGCGCTGACGATACTGCAGCACCGGCCGGGCGGCGGCGGCGGCGGTGGTGGCGGTGGCGAGGGTCGCATTGACACTGCGGACATCCGGCGGCAGGCCGGAGAAATAATGGCTCAGACCATTAAGGCCACCGAGGAGCGCGTCGCCGAAGTCCGACGGAGAGCCGGTGAGTTCCGACCGACTGACCTGACCTGATGACGCAGCCCGATAATCGGAAGTGGCTATGTGCTGAACTGAACTGACCTGGCCTGACCTGACCTGACCAGGATGATATTCTGGAGTGACCCTGTACTTGCTGAACTGAGCTGATATGACAACGGACAAGCTGATAATCAACCCATCACTGGTATCATCGAAGAATTACCGAGAGCCTGACCTGATAGGTGGAGGAAAACTACCCGACAATGCACCGCTGGATGGGTGCAACATCATGAACTTAATTGCCGCGGGCCCAAAGCGCCAAACTCCAGCATCAATCTCTCGGGACGCCGGCTTTTCTCCCACAGTTCTGTAGGCACCGAGCGACCCTTATAGGGGCGTCGGTAGCTCACCGGTTAAACTGAGCGTCTGGCACGCCAAATATTTGGGGTTCGATTCCCCGCGATGCCCGCCCTTCCTGCCAGGGTGAGAGGCAGGCGACGTCATATGGTCTCAGCTGCTGAACGCGTCGTAAAGCTACAATCCATCCAGCGACCCTTGTAAAGTGGACCCACGGACCAATACGGATCTTCGTATCGCTAACCCTGAGCTGTCTCCCCGACATAGGCTGCCCTGACACTGCCCCTGAGCCTGTCGATAGCCGGGCAGCTCGTCGTAACGGTGACTGCTGCGTCGACAGAAGACCTGATCCCGACCATGATCCATGACCGGGTGACCGGTCGTAACGGTGACCGCTGCGTCGACAGAGGTCCTGACCCCGACCCTGATCGATGACCGGGTGACCAGTGGTAACGGTGACCGCTGCGTCGGCAGAGGACGCCGTGAACGAGGTGAAGCGGCAGGCGGTGTCGGAGCTGCAGAAGGCCGTGTCGGTGGCCGAGACGCGCGCCGGCGACCTGGTCTCGGCCGAACGCTGCCGGATCGAGGCGCTGCTCACCGAGGCGCGCAAGCTGGGCGCCGAGGAGGCGCTGACGGCCACCAACAAGCAGGCCGAGGGCTCGGAGGTGAGCGGCAGCACGGTACACCTGTGGCCGCGAACGGACACTTCGCTCGCCTGTACAGGAACAGTGGAGACTCGACGCGCAGAGTAATAGGTGATTTGTCTGTGCGGGGGTTGCTATATATTGGAGACCGTTGGTGGGTTAGGGTGGACGCAATTGCACCCGGCAAACGTCCGTGTGTTAGTCCATCGCGAGCTGGCGTGGGCTCCGTGCCGGAAACACAGGCATGACAGCCGTGTCCACGCCTGCGTCGACGGGTCTGCCGATATATTTTATTGGGAGTATCGTTAATTCGACTAAGTTATCGAATCGAACGGCGTTCTGCGAGGGACAGATGCGTACGGCTCTTGCTAACCTGCATATCGTTGCCTACGTCCCGACCGGTAACTTTCTTACCCCCCCCCCCCCCGGATCGCTCGTTGATATGCTACTGGTTCCTTCGTCGCCGAGTCGCTGACAACGATGTCACCTGATCCTGCCCCTTGTCACCTGGTCACTGTCCCCACGGTCACCTGGTCACTCTCTGCTACTGACTGTCACCTGGTCACTGTCCCCACGGTCACCTGGACTGTCACCTGGTCACTGTCCCCACGGTCACCTGGTCACTCTCCGCTACTGACTGTCACCTGGTCACTGTCCCCACGGTCACCTGGTCACTCTCCGCTACTGACTGTCACCTGGTCACTCTCCGCTACTGACTGTCACCTGGTCACTGTCCCCACGGTCACCTGGTCACTCTCCGCTACTGACTGTCACCTGGTCACTGTCCCCACGGTCACCTGGTCACTCTCCGCTACTGACTGTCACCTGGTCACTGTCCCCACGGTCACCTGGTCACTCTCCGCTACTGACTGTCACCTGGTCACTGTCCCCACGGTCACCTGGTCACTCTCCGCTACTGACTGTCACCTGGTCACTGTCCCCACGGTCACCTGGTCACTCTCCGCTACTGACTGTCACCTGGTCACTGTCCCCACGGTCACCTGGTCACTCTCCGCTACTGACTGTCACCTGGTCACTGTCCCCACGGTCACCTGGTCACTCTCCGCTACTGACTGTCACCTGGTCACTGTCCCCACGGTCACCTGGTCACTCTCCGCTACTGACTGTCACCTGGTCACTGTCCCCACGGTCACCTGGTCACTCTCCGCTACTGACTGTCACCTGGTCACTGTCCCCACGGTCACCTGGTCACTCTCCGCTACTGACTGTCACCTGGTCACTGTCCCCACGGTCACCTGGTCACTCTCCGCTACTGACTGTCACCTGGTCACTGTCCCCACGGTTACCTGGTCACTCTCCGCTACTGACTGTCACCTGGTCACTGTCCCCACGGTCACCTGGTCACTCTCCGCTACTGACTGTCACCTGGTCACTGTCCCCACGGTCACCTGGTCACTCTCCGCTACTGACTGTCACCTGGTCACTGTCCCCACGGTCACCTGGTCACTCTCCGCTACTGACTGTCACCTGGTCACTGTCCCCACGGTCACCTGGTCACTCTCCGCTACTGACTGTCACCTGGTCACTCTCCGCTACTGACTGTCACCTGGCCACCGTCCCCACGGTCACCTGGTCACTCTCCGCTACTGACTGTCACCTGGTTACTGTCCCCACGGTCACCTGGTCACTCTCCGCTACTGACTGTCACCTGGTCACTGTCCCCACGGTCACCTGGTCACTCTCCGCTACTGACTGTCACCTGGTCACTGTCCCCACGGTCACCTGGTCACTCTCCGCTACTGACTGTCACTTGGTCACTGTCCCCACGGTCACCTGGTCACTCTCCGCTACTGACTGTCACCTGGTCACTGTCCCCACGGTCACCTGGTCACTCTCCGCTACTGACTGTCACTTGGCCACCGTCCTCACGTCACCTAGTCCCTATCCTCACCGTCAACTAGTCACTCCCCAGTGTTACCTTAGTCACCGTCTCCACCGCCACTGGGTTACTGTTCTCACGTCACCTGGTCACTGCCCTTACCGTCACGGAGTCACAGACCTCACGTCATCTGGTCACTGTCCTCACTGTCCCCACCGTCGCCTAGTCACTGTCCTCATTGTCATCTGGTCACTGTCCCCATCGTCACCTAGTCACTGTCCTCATTGTCACCTGGTCACTGTCCCCACCGTCACCTAGTCACTGTCCTCATTGTCACCTAGTCACTGTCCCCACAGTCACCTAGTCACTGTCCTCATTGCCACCTAGTCACTGTCCTCATTGTCACCTAGTCACTGTCATTATTGTCACCTGGTCACTGTCCCCATCGTCACCTAGTCACTGTCCTCATTGTCACCTAGTCACTGTCCTCATTGTCACCTAGTCACTGTCCCCACCGTCACCTAGTCACTGTCCGATACTGACAGTCACCCATTCACTGTTCTCACAGTCACCTGGTCGCCGTTCTGACCGTCACCTGGTCACTGTTCTCACCGTCACCTGGTAACTGTCCCACTGTCACCTGGTCACTGCCCCCACCGTCACCTAGTCACTGTCCTCACTATCACTTAGTCACTATCCCCTAGTCACTGTCCGATACTGACCTTCACCGGGACACTGTCCCCACCGTCACTGAGTCACTGTTCGCTACTGACTCACTGACACGCGTACCGTGTGCTGCAGAACTGCTGGAACTGCGGCAGGAAGGCGACCGAGACGTGCAGCGGCTGCAACTCGGCGCGCTACTGCGGCTCCTTCTGCCAGCACAAGGACTGGGAGAACCACCACAAGCGGTGCGCCGCCGGACCGGCGCCGGAGCGCGCCGACAAGCCGCCGCCAGAGCGCGCTGCCGACGGCGCCGGCGGCGGCGAGCAGCGCTGAGCCGGCCGCCGCCAGTCGGAGACGGGTTGTCGCCACCAGGTCTGCGGCCCGGTATGTGGCCAGATCTGTGGCCAGATCCGTGGTCTGGTCCGTGGTCTGGTTTGTGGGCCGGCCTGTGGCCAGATCTGTGGGCCGACCTGAGGCACGGTTCCTGGCCGGTACTGAGGCAGGGTCTGCGCCCGGGGACTCTGGCAGGACTGAGGCCCCGTGTGTTGCTGGAAGTGTGGCCCAGACCTCCGTCCGGTCTGTCGCCGGGACCGTGAGCGGAGCTGTGGCCGCGGTCGACAGGCAGTGTGTCCGCGCCCGCCGGCCTGTCGCTAGGACTGTGACCAGGGCCGATCCGGTTTGTCGCGTGTCGTCAGTGGCGACGGAGAGCGGGGCCGGGCGATCTCGACGGCGCGGCACCTAGTCGCATTTGGGTACCCTCAGCAAAGTGGACGAGCGACGCGTTTTCAGCTGCTGGGAGACGGCATCTGGTAACCACAGCTGATCACCGCAGCCAGCGACTTGGGCGTCGCCTCACAGGCAACCGGAAGCCGTGCATTTGCGCTAGACCCCCAGCCACGCGCACACATACGTCACGTTTCAGTGTGGGTAGCCGGGAAGTGTGCCGGCGCTGGGGGCTGGGACGGCGCCGCGTTCTCGCACCCAGCCGGCCGGCGTATTTGTCTTTGCTCGTGTTTCATTTTGTGCACGCCGCCGCGGAGTGTCGGACCGGCCGCGCGCCGGTCCGTCCTCCCGCGTCCAGTTCGTGTCCGCGTCGGTCGCTTACTGTGGCTCCACATATCGGTGTTGGCTTCGTCGCAAAGTTTACCCGCCACCCGCGCGCTCGCGCCGACGCCCCTCGCAGACGCACTGTACAAACGGCAGGGCGGCGTCTGGCCGGCTGTCGGCCGCGCGCGGTATGCAATAACGTGTGATAGCGGGCGGCGCGAGACGCGTCACAGTGCGAGTCAGAGCGAGCGCGTTGTGCGGCGTGAATGGGGTGCAGACCCGGTGTCTAGTCAGGCCCGACACGCAGTCGCGCCGATGTTACCAGTACAATATACACGGTGCATGTTTGCCAAGTCCATATCTCTCACACCGGACCGACGAGAACGCGACAGGATGGTGTCCAGAGTGCTAGATTGAGAGACGCACACCCCCGACAGTGACCACTTTCCATGTATTATGCATTGCTGGTGAGTGCGATCTGGTTGTCTCAGATGTTGGTCCGTCGCCACCAAAGAGCGCCGTGTCCCTCCCCCGCCAAGCATCCATCGAAGAGAGCCTACGCGTTAGGCCGCGGAGCTCGGGGCCAACCTGAATTCCACTGCCCGACAGTAGCGCCACCTACACTGGAATCAGCACGTTGGTGTAGTCACCTGTTCGAGAACCCGACCGGGGCGGTGCCAATGCAAGAGCCATAATCTCCCTTCCAAACCTGTGGCAAGTAGACGGTAAGCAAGAATGCAAAAATCGTTTCAGGCATCGCCCACAAATGATAGTAATTAGCAAGGTATTGCCCGAATGTTTTCCTCATCAACGTTAAATAAGAAAAGGTACCATAAAAGATCAGGGATGCACCATGAAAGAAGGCAGATGCCCACCCTGCCAAGTAATCGGAGTCTTCCATCATGATACATAACCAGATATATATTAAAGGGTTACCGGGATGTGTATAATACCTTTCTTTTCCCCCCAAAAAAAAAATGTACCGCCAGCACTGCAAGAAAGACAATGCCACCTACGCACATGTTAGTCGGCCAAATTTGCATCTACTTCTCTCAGCAGGCTGACTGCAAAATAACCTAGGCGTCATCATGTTCCATAAGGCTTATTACCTTTTAAGGCATAAGGCATCGTTCTCATCACTTAAAAAATGTAGCATGCAATTTACACAATGGATGACTAGTCAAGCCTTCCGAAGAGAAAGGCTACCGAACGTTCATGGACAACTATGACGTGTATTACTGAAGATGGACAAGTGAAATGGTTTGTGTCGGGCATCTACAGCGAAGCCGTCAAGATGGCGAGCCACACCACGCCCGGCTGCCACAGTTCGACATGAACAGGTATCACACCACTTCCCGGCGCTCCTCTCCACGTAAAATACCCCATTTCACTGCGCCTCGCCTTCGCCCTCCGGGGC